>SNQJ01S0066727.1:10658-20865 GCA_010110895.2 Picea sitchensis | reverse complement strand
TTTCTTCCCCTTGAGGGTTTCCCAGGATAAATGCTTGTGTACTCTTGTGATTGTGTTTCTCTCAGTGATCCTGTCTATGCTATTGTTATCTAGTAAATAGAATGGTAACCTAATAATAGCAGAAACTTTAACATCTACATCATGCTCCAACCACTAAGGTGCCCCCTCTATGATAGGCCTCTCGGTCTCCACCCTTCACGGACTCGTGGTGCAATCACATCCAATGAAATGTCATCTATGTCATGTGCCTTATCAATCTGCTTCACCCACAACTTGAGATTGTAGTAGACATAGACCATGTCATTTTAAGGCAATAGACATCTAACTTGTATGGGGGCCATTTTGTAATTAGAGGATTATTGCCCATGGGCACAAATTAAAACTAATGAAGTTATAAAATATAAAAAACTTAATTTGAACATTTCTAACCTGTTGTATTTCTTGGAGTGTATTTTTTCAGAGACACTTGAATTGCACTTGCACACTGAAGAGTTGCAAGTTTGATTGAGCACCCAAATGGTAAGGTTTTTTAACTCTAGGACTCTTTTGCCATAGTTTGTCCACCTAACGAATAATGGAAAGGAAAGACAATGAATTATATTTCCGAGGGAAAACAACAAATTATATTTCCAAACAAATAGATAGAAAGGAAAGACATTGAAATTTGCTAGATTGAAACAAATTGTACTTGAAGCTTACGTGGCATACTAGTAGTCTTGTCTTGGACAACCATATCATAACCAAATGTCCCAGTGGCTAGCCTATATATCTCCATTTGTTTGGAAATCTCCAAGCATTCAGTGGGAGTCAACACCATCCTTTGAACACTTTGGAAAAACCCATTCATAACCTTAGCATCAAATCTAAAACCACAGGCGTAAGAGAACGCGGGGTTGAGGTAGAGCCCTGCTACATGAATTGGATGATGGAGAGTATTGTTCGATCTTCATCAATCACATTCCATATTTGGGCTCATCTGGTGAATCCCTCCTACCCCTTGTCCTCATGGCATCAATGGATAGCTTCCTTGGTCTTATTCATGGCCTCATACAAGTTTCCCAGTGCAAGCTTGTCACCATCAACCAAGCGAAGAACCATTATCAAAGGTTTGCTAATGGCACACAACTCTTGCACACCCATCTAAAAACTCTGATCGTGTCTCACAAGTTGGGCTATGGCTTGCCCATCCGGTTTAGTGTTGTAGACACAAGCATTCCACTCATCTAAAAGAAACATCTTCTACAACTCTAACATAGAATTGTGGAGAGACTGAAGTGAAATGAAGTGAGTGGAAAAAAGTGTGATTGTGGGATGCACGAACTCCTCGTTCCTTGTGAACTGTTTCATGAGCGTAAGAACATATGTATGATTATATATATTTGGTGACACGCCTAGCTGAATAAACGATTTGCTTGATCCAAGAAATTTTGTCCAAGGAGTCCAATACAAGGTATGATACCTCTCCATAGGAAACGTGCCAACAACAACACAATTAGTAGCAATGTCCGTAATGACTTGAACAACATACTCTGGACCTATCTCCTGGATGAACCCATCCAACAACTCACATAGTCACTGTGCATCGTTAACAAATACATATGCATTGATAGAGTTGATAAACATTGTCTCCCTGGAACAATTAACCAAGAAATTGAGGATGGACTCGCCCATGTCATTTGTCCAATTGTATGACATAATGGTGCATCCAATGATTTCTCATAATTCCCTAAGCTTAGCCAATCTATGAGTACAATTAGTCTTTCCCCCTTGAAGGAGAGGCCCTTTCAAGTCATTATAGGAAGTCCCCCTTGTACCTTACGCCAACAATAGTAGCAACTTCAAACATTGAATGGTAGAATAGGTTGTTCTTGGCAATGTTGAAAGGTATGTCACTCCATAGAAAACATTTGGCCACAAGCTTGTCAGCCTCCTCTTTCTCCCTTGTTTTCATTATTGGTTGAATAGAAGGTTGCCCCCTAGGCATTGATCTTGGCACAAAGAAAAGTGACGATGACGAGGGCATTGTGAAAGGAGTTGCCAAGTATTGGGTTCTGCCTGCTCTTGAGAAGCTTGTGGTTCCATGCTTCTTGTTTGTTTATTTTCAAGTTTGAGCCCCAATTCTTCCCCCTGATCTCTCTTCCTAAGAATATCAAGAATTGATTGATTTGCAATATGGATGACTTCTAGGGTAGATGAAGGGAAAATATCCAGTTCTTGCCTTGGGATTTTGGAAAGATGGTATTTCAAGCCGCTGATTTCACCAAATATTTCCTTTCCACGTAGCTTGCAGTTTAGCCTTTGTCGATTATGAGGCCCAATTCGTTCAACATGCTCCCACATTGGGTCCAATGGCTTTTGCATTTTGTAGGGCATCGATTAATCCTATGGCACAAAGCACATGGTGAAATCACCACAAATGAATTCTCCTATTAAAATCTCACAGCTAGATAAGTGTTAAATCTTCCATTAAAAAATGACAAGAAGAGGTATATCTAATGGACATTGCAAACCCTATACTAAATCTTGAAAAACAAAGAAAATGCAAGCATAAAATTTTATACATTCCCGGGAATATGGATCTAGTAGATCGGAGTAAATCCCCACTCCATAATAGCTCGGCTAATGATAATGAGAACACTGGATTTCCCCTTGTTTGCTCAATAGAAAATGGTCTCAATCTCCTTAGAGCTCTGTTATCCCCTAACCTAGGGATAACTAAGGAGATCATGTCTCAAGGCCCACAGGTTCCAGACATGGTGTGCCGAGAGCCGGGCGACCTAAGCATGGCCTCAAAGGGCCCCTCTTTTCTTCAAGTACAGTCCACATATCGCCAACAATAACGTCCATCACAGTAGCCTGGTCCTGAAGTGGTAGTGGGTCTTGCTCCATGAGGTAATGAGTCCTGGTATCATGGTATGTATCACTTTGATTTTTGAAGCACTTGAACATGTTGTATTGAATCCTTCTTCATTTCATGATATTTGCTTGGAAATTATGCTCTTTACCTTGTTCAAACCTGGGAGGGTGACACAGTGCCCTAGTAAGTTGACTTCCCTTTAGGATTGGTTGCTACTGGGTGGATCTTTGAAGAGTCATCGGCTGTTCCCTCCATAATTACCACTTTCCATCTTTATTCCTTCCATATCCCCTTTCTTTTTGGGCATTGGGATTCGCTACACTAGGAAGGGTTGTACGTTACCTCGTGGGAAGAAGGGGCTAAAGGCCCAGAGGGTAAAAGTAGCTGGCAAGAGTTAAAAGCCAATTTTGAAACCTTCGAGATGCTTTGACCAGGGATCCCCGAGAAAGCAGTAAAAAGCTTCTCAGTAAGAAAAGGGGACCCACAAGATAACATGAATACTCAAGGTACTAGTTGATGGATAGGAGGTCTCATCACGAGCTGGCCTATTATGACCATGGACATGTAGCAGTATGACATTACCACCTATCTGGTCACCAAACCAGGGTAGTGGCTCTTAGTGGCATAGCCAAGAGAAAGGGGGTCTCATTACGAGCCAACCTTCTCATTTCTGTGAAATGTTTTGTGGATAACACTATCACCTCTGGTCATCAAGCTAGGACAATGGCCCTCAACTATTCGCTTGTAGCACAAGAGCAAAAGATCAAAAGATCAAAAGAAAGAAAGCTAAGAATAAATGACAATGAATGGGATAAGAAACAATTGCATTCATGACAAGGTGCAACTCACCCGCCACAAAGGCGCCCAAAGGTAAGACTCTACATTTCCTTGTTATCACATGCACCCCATGCCCAAATATTTACCCATGCCACCTCATGCACTTGCATGAATTGGACCAGACTCCACCTGCGAAACACCCTAAACTTAGGGGGGATTAGCCCAATAGGACACCCTGAGACCCTCTCCAAACCTAACTTGTCAAATTGCATAACATCTTTGAGCATTTGTTTGGGATTAAGGGGGGGTTTGATGCACATGTTCGGGTAATTTAATTATTGGATGTGATTTACATGCTATGATCCTTCTGACTTATGAACCCGTGGAGGGCGTACTTGTTGTCTCTGCAGGACCTTGCCTAGTGGACAGGTGCACATGAGGGAATGATTAGCTCGGACTTTCATGAGGGCTCAAAGCCCACAAATGGACGTTGAAACCCCAACCATGGGGTAAGAAGAGATTGAAGGCTTGCACAAGAAGAAGGAAGGACGTTGCCTTTGGAGGCATTGTGGAAGACCTAGACCTAGGGTTTCATGCTCCTCCCACCTAAACGTTGGCCTTGGGAGGCCTTGGACGTCACCTCTGCAGCCCTAGACGTCACCTATCAACTGGGGTTGTCATCTTGGAGGCATTCATGAGGCTATTGGCACATGTGGGCAAGGATTTTGGCCTTTGGAGGTCCAACGCATCACTTCTTGTGCCCAACGTTTCATCATGGAGGCCCAACGTCACCCTAGAAGGGCATGACGTCACCCTTAAGAGGGTCTTTAGATGCAAATTGATTTTATTTAGTCCATAATTTATTTTTTGTTAGAAATTGGCTAGGTCAGCCTGGYTTTTTGACCTAAAACTTAATTGAGGTCAAGTTTTGTATAAATAAACAAAAAGTGACATTCATTTGAAGGATAACTTGTCATTGGACAAGGATAGGTCTGAAATTTCGCCCTAGTTGGGTGTACTTGGCTGAAATAGTGAAGCACTACTCTTCTTGGAGGTTTGTTTTAGCAATTGGATCAATTTTTTGAAGTTTTTATGGTGATCTTGCATGGTATATTTATGATTATTCTTGGTGCAAGTAAAATCTGCATTTTGTCATCTATTGAATGGTTAATGGTATGGTTTTATTCGCTCATACAAGATTATGAAATTGCATGGTGTATTTAATGCTTGAAGTAAGAAACTTAAAGTGCTAACTTTCTTACTTTTTATTTGCCTAGCTTCATAAATTGATCTAGTAATTGGTGAAACCCTAGGGCCCTAAAGTGCTAGCTCCCTTGAGGTTTTTACTTAGTTATTGTGCTCAAGATACTTCTCATCCACAAACTCTTCAAGTGGAAGGAGGTGCTAGGGCCTAGAAGTGCCTACACCCTAGCTTACCTCTCTTCTTAGGGTCAAGAAAACTAGGAGGACTTAAGGTACTATTACTCCTAGGTCTTGGTTTTTCTTGAATTGTGTGTATTATCATAAGTTAACAGCCCTAGAAAGGAACTGCCAGCTTTGACTCCATCTACCCTTAAAAGGCACTAGTCCTCTCCTCATCATCTCTTTGACAAGATCATCAACTCTACACTCATCTTTTACTTGCTATCTTACTAACTTAACCTAACTCACTAACCTAGTCTAGAATCACTAACTTGCTGCTGCCATTACCCTTTGCTACAGCCAACTTTAGCAGCACATTAGGGTGTACTTGCTAATTAAAACTACCCAGAAAATTGCACAAGCCTAGGGGCTATCACCCTAAGGCTTTGAACTACTTCTTCTTGTTATTCTAAGTGCATTTTTGAAGCTGTTGCTGCCGTTATCACTGCTGTTACAGCCACTTTTTGCAGCACTAATCAGCCTATATTAACAAGAGAACTGCCCAGAAAATTGTACTAGGTAAATTACGATCATTTAATGCCAAAATTGTGTGTGTTATTGCCTTAAAGAAGTACTTTTCTGAAGTGGTTTACTGCTGTCATCACTGTCAATTTGCTGCTGTTCATATAACTTAGACAGCCTTTTGCTGATTGACATATATCTAGATCTTGCATGAGACAAAGTAATATCATTTTGCTACCTAAAATACCTTGCTATATTGTCTATTCAAGTGCATTTTCTGGATGTTATAACAGCTGTCATCATTAATTATTGCTGCCACTTGTTTATCATTTGCTTCATACATTGATTAGCAGCAATCATTTCTATAAACTCGAAGTCTTGTTGAAGCATTTATTATCATTTATCGTTGCCCTAACGTTTGCTATTGTATTGGTAAGGGGCAGGTGCACTTTATATTTCTTTTGCTTCATCCTTTAAAGACTTAAACTTGACTTGAGTGACCTAGAGAGGGGTGGTTTACTTACGATTTCTTTCCCTTCATCAACTCACTAGGTCTAGGGACATCTCCCTTGGAGTGAGTTTTTCTCCTCCTAAATAGAAAGAGGTACCCTATTGGGGTGACAGTGACATGGCTACTTCTTTGTTACGCCAATCTAGGTTTACTTGCCTTTAGGGTTTGGGAAAGTACAGATTGTGTGATAACAAGCTCAATCCCCTCACTCTCTTTTGCAAAATGAGGGTTAAAAGACCGAAAATCTGGTTATAAGGCAAAGTCGGCGCAAATAGGCTGATGAGAATCATGAGATATTCTATTGATTTGCAATATTTACTGAAAATATTGTGACATTTTGAACGTGTTGCGATATTTTCTGCAGACGAAAATATTGCGATATTTACCACCAATAATATCGGCTTGGGGAACAACTTGTGATATATTGCGTTGCAGACGATATATCGCTGATATATGTAACACTGGTATAGATTAGGAGTGTAGACATTGCATATCATAATTTTAGAGCAATCTAAGAAGTGACGGAGAGTAGATATGAGAAATACTAAATCTGCAAATCAAAAACAACAAACTAGAAATCTGTAGCAAGAATGACATAACTTCTCATTAACAATGAAAGAATAATGACAATGACTACTTGTTTGCTGATGCACCCTACATCTCTTTTTATAGAATAAAAGAGGAGTCCATGCATGCAAAAATGTCTAAGGATAGAAAAATGTAACTCCCCAAGTATATGTGCCCCACATTCACCAAGAATAGGTAGACACATGCCAACACTTGCTATGCATATCATAATTTTAGAGCAATCTAACAAGTGACGGAGAGTAGATATGAGAAATACTAAATCTGTAAATAAAAAACAACAAACTAGAAATCTGTAGCAAGAATGACATAATTTCTCATTAACTATAAAAGAATAATGACAATGACTACTTGTTTGCTATTGCACCCTACATCTCTTTTTATAGAGTAAAAGATGGGTCCATGCATACAAAAATGTCCAAGGATATAAAAATGTAACTCCCCAAGTATATGTGCCCTGCATTCACCACAAAGAGGTAGACACATGCCAACACTTGCTATGCATACTCCTCCATGTGGTGGCCACACACTAACACACACCAAGCACATTCCCCTATGGAATATCTCAAATAATGCTCCCCACATGTGCCAAGAACAGGGAGACACATGCCAACACACGCCAACAGACTCTTTATGTGGTGAACACACGGCAACACATTTTGAGCACCCAACTCACTATTTAAATGCAAATAATTGACTGATGACTAATCACTAGTCGACCACTGAACTCTAGTCTATAAATAGAACTGTTAAAATAGAAAATCCCTAAAAATTGGGAATGAGAGAAACTAATGGTTAACGGAGAACATGTTCGGAGCAATAGAAAAACTAACTCTCCTATGGTTTGTGATATATGATCCTCAACACTTTATACCAATATGATTCAAAGCAATCTAAAATAGTTAGCAAAGACATATCAGCTACACAAAGATAACAAGGTATATACTCTCATGTCTTCTATCACCTTCTAGCTTTAAAAGTGATCATTGATAAAATTATGATGTACACAAATAAATAGTTCTTTGTGTGGTGAGCGAAGTTAAACAACTAAATATTGGTATGCTACCCGCTCCAACCATGTGAGCCTTTAGATTCTTATACTAATATGTTTTAGGAACTGAAAAAGCGGTCTCCCCTTACGGTCTATCCAACATTCTATTGAGTTGATTCTAGAGTTTTAGCTTTTGGATTAGCATGTGTAGAGGAAGATTGTCATGGAAAGTGTATGATTTGAAAAACAGTTGCGGTGGTTGCTTGACAAAGGCAAGATTGAGCCAAGCACTTCTCCTTGTGGTTCTCTGGTCATATTGGTGCCAGAAAGGACGAAAATGAATGGAGGTTTTGTATTGATTACAGGGCTTTAAGCAAGATCATTGTTTAAAATAGGTATCACCTTTCCTAGGACTGATGATTTGCTTCATCGGTTGAAAGGAGCAAGATATTTGTGAAGATTGATTTAGCCTCAGGTTATTGTCAAGTCTTTATAGAGGCTACATATGCAAGGAAGACAACTTTCAAGATGAAGCTTGTGCTCTATGAATGGCTTGTGATGCCTTTTGCACTCAACTAATCCACTGATCACCTTCATGCGATTGATTATAGCTATTTTTAGGCTTCATGTAGGGAAGTTTGTGTCTATCTAGAGGATGATCACATCCAACATGTTCATACAGTCATCCTGTTGCTGTCCTAATACACACTTGGGTTATTGTGGAAGAAACCTTCAATCCACTTGGTGTGTCTTTGGGGGCAAGTCTCGAGTCAAGGTGTTGTCACCTGATCCTCGACTCCTCTGTCTAGGCCAACTCCTAGCGAAGCCAAGGGTGGTAGTCCCTATAACAATAAAACTAAGGCTTTCTAAACTAAGCAAGAAATAAAACTTTATTCTAGGAGTTTATTGCTTGAAATAAAACTTTTAATCACAAGATAAATTTAGCACCAAATGATATTTAACCAAAAGGATACTGCCTGCATCATCAACCATGAGCTTTATGAATTATCAAATAAAGACAAGCATTTGGACTTACTAAACAATATAGAGATAAACTTTAAAGACCAGTGCCAAACATAAAGCAGTAAAGTGTGATGTGATGAAAATGCCGTGTTAATTTTATCTTGAGTGTTTTAGTTAAGGGATTTGGTGTTATTAAAAGAGTTTTGAAACCGTGAAGTGGGGATTAAAGTCGGGGTCCCCACTCTTTGTGTGCAAAAGTGAATGTGGCCTCTTCGTTCGTTATTCGCCAATCTTATAGACTTACCGACCGGGTGTGCCATAGGTCCAACGATGAGAGAACCTAGATCTCAAAGTTTCCCCCTGACTTAACACACTCCACCCAGGGTAGAGGTCTTAGATGAATAACACAACTTAGAGATTGTCCTAATTAAACTAACATGCACTATTCGAATCTTTTCTGGGTCACCGAAGCACTTAAAGCGTGATAGCAGGCTTGCATACTCAGATTTGAATAGCTGGGGTTTATTCCAATATATTTGCAAAATTGAAACTAAAGGTAAGCAAACCTAGAACTTGCAAAATATTTTTAAGACTTTGATTTAAGTGAGGTGAGTTAGTTTTCATCTTCTTTATGCATGAGAAACTAAAAGAACTCAATGAAACGGGAAACAACCCCGAAAAAGCAAGAAAACACAAAACACCAGTTTCCCCCCAGGGGCAGGGGAAACAACTAAAGGTGAGCTTTGTGGCTCACTAACTTTATTACAAGATGAGATTACTTTTCTTTTGGAACACATGACCTTTATATGGAGATATCAAAGTGCTTTACGAAACTTTTATGATGGAAAAATCAAATACGAGGCTCCTGGGAGCACCGGGAGGGTCCTGGAAGGGGCTAAACTTCAAAAAGTTCAGCAGCATTTCCTCTTGTACCTGTCAGATCTGTACTAAAACAACAAGGTACTAAATGCAAAGGTGACCAAAAACACTTTAAGAGTGTCTTTGATCAACCCCTAAAAATATGTGAAAAGATTTCTAAGTTAAACTACACTAAGGACAAAAATTAACTAAGGAGTGATAGCTAAATAGCTAACCTCCTTAGGATGTTATTGGCTGATATAAAATCAGCAGAGAACAACAACCTATCTTGCAGATTTGTACTTTAGAAAATAAAGTAGACTTTTGCCTATCACAAGCCTAAAAAATTTGCTAGAAATTTGAAGGCTAGCTAGAAGCAAAATTAAGCTAGATCTTTGGCAAATAGATGAATTACTTTATACAACTCAGATCTAACTTTAAGGGCTGCATGCAATTGATTTAAAACAGATTTCAACTTTCAAGACAAATCAAAACCTTGCATGCAACAGAAAACCAAAGGACAAGAAGCTTTTCTTATGAAATTTTGAGAGAGAAAAGGGAAAGAGAAATTCTAAACCCAGAAATTGGGCAATGGAGTCAGAATGCTGCTTGAAGAGGGGAATCCTTCCTTTCTTTGTACTTGAAGACATTAGGGGTTCAAGCAAGAACCCTCTATTCCTCCAAGATAGAGAACCTGTAAACTTGGCAAAACCCTTGCAAGCGAAATGTTAAAATATCCAACATATAACCTAAGAAAACATGTAATTAAAACAATAATGAC
>SNQJ01S0066726.1:66554-79180 GCA_010110895.2 Picea sitchensis | reverse complement strand
AATATTTCACTTGCATTTTAGTTTCCTAGTTTAGTTGATTTTGGGAATATCTTCCTAGATTATGTAAAACAGTTTGATATTATCCACAGGGAGGTTTTACCCTGTGGAGAGACTTATAAATACCTATTATTTTTGTAATAATGAGATCCTGATTCGTGGGAGAACAAGGATATGGAACTTTAATACAGACTGAGACAGAATTGATATTCTGCTACAGCTTTAGCTTTTCATGATATCAATATTCTGTTCATGTTTATGTGTATCTATTTACATTGGGTTAATGACTACTTTAGCTATCTTAGCCTCTTGTGAATGATATAATTTGATCAATAGAATTCATATCTGGTTTCTTCCAAGTGTATAAAAGACATAACAATTGTTTAATTCAGTTTGTGAAGGACAGGTTTATCTTCTTCATAAGTTGAATTATTAAGTATAAGTTTTTGCATAATAGGCTTCCCTTATTGTAGAGATTTATAAATCATATAATTGTTATGATTTTTTATGTCTGGTTTGTCCTGTAAATAACTCAAAGAGAAGCGCAGCTTATCGTTTACGAGAAGCTTTTGGATTAACTGGTGCGAGTTTCCTTCCTCCGACCAGCTTCAAAGTCATCATACGCAGGACAAATCTGGAGCGTTTCCAGGTCAGTTTGTCATTCGTTTAGAATATTATTAGTAGTTTAGTTTAGATATAAGTTTGGTCAGATATATATGGGTGTTTAGTATATTAGATCGTTTAATTTCAGTAAGTTTTATTTCTTATTCATAAAATCATAAAAACAAAAAAGAAATATCCTCCTCTGTCTTAGGGAAGAAAGCAAATGAGTTTTACAGGTTTTATTCAAATCTGCTACTTGTAGATATTGTATATTTGTGAATAAGTTTTAATTCAATTAGTAATTAGATATTTAATTAATAGAGTTAGTAGAATAGTTAGAGTAGTATATATTTAGTTTTAGTTTAATTTAGTAGTTTGTTTTAATTAGATTAGTGTGTTAGTTTGTTTTTATTTATTAGTAGTTAGTTTAGTTTTTTGTATTTAGTTTAGTTAGTTTGTTTTAATTAGTTTAGTTAGTTTTAGTTTGTTTAGTTAGATTAGTTAAGTTTAGATTAGTTTTCTCTTTGGTTTTCTTAGGACCTTAGAGCGGCCAATGGAGCCGTTAAACCCGTCAGGGTGGTTCATTCCAAACGGCTTGGGTTATTTAGACAACCCCGGACCGGTTCCACTCTCTCAATCGACGGACGAACATTTTCACCCGTCAACACATACACAGCTCAGTTTTAACAAGTTTGGTATTTACTTTGCATATGGATAGGAAGAGGGAAGCCACAACTACCTTCCAACAATTGAACAGACTTTGGTGTGTACTTAGAAATTTTTTCTCTTAGCTCATACAACTTTTTTTATCTCCTAGTAGTGATGTTTTGGGTAACATTGATATCATACTTTGGCTCACTATAATAACTCTTCATTGAATCAAAAAAGGGAGTGAGGTTGACCAATTTAGGATGAAACGTAGTTTATATGGCTTCCAAATTTTCAAAAAAGGAGCATATGGAAGTGTTCCTATTGGATTATTGACCGCAGTACGAGGTATTAGACCATCAAATTTGGGTATTTAATCATTAATATAATGGGACAATGTGATATGTCAAGGGTTCTTCTTCAACCCTTTACATGTTGAAAAACCGCATACCACTGGTGTGTCATAAAATAGATCCAATTCATGGTGTAATATCGTTGACCTCGACTGTAGGTTACTATAAGATGGCATGTTACAATTGGCAGGGTAAAGAAATTTCCCATTTTCATCAAACATTTTCCTATGATATATTTCTCTTGATAAGATATTGCAATATTTTAAACTGGTGGAATATCTTGCTCATCCGAACTCGATCTTAATTTATGATCCTACAAAATTCAATGAACAAATATTCAAATGCACGTGCATAAATTACATAAATTCAATCAGATAAATGAATTATAAATCAAATATAGACTTACTTCAAACAATGTTGGAGAAGTTGACAAACTTGCAATGATATGGAATAAGATGGAATCCAAAGTATTGTCCATTTGATATTATAACCTTATTTTCCTTGCATTTGAGTTGAAACCATCATCAATACATCCATGAATTTGATATTAAAAGTTATCGATGATTTTAATTATTTTCTTACACATCGATGTGTCTGTATATATAGAATGCACTGATGTGATACACTATGAAACTCATCAAACCGTGAACTTCGTTAGAACCACTACAAAGAAAAGTATCCGTAGATTTTATTAGCGGAGATTGGCATTTCTCTTTTGTTGATAAAATTGGTATCGGTGCTTTTTTATGCATATAAGCACTAGGGTACATTAATCTATGTGGAACACCAATTTGACGAAAAATTTAATTTTTTAAATAGATAGTTTACTAAGTGTTTTTAGATACAAAGTGAAAACATACATCGAAAAAAGAGAGGGACTGTCATTTTTAGAAAAAATTGTATTCATAAATTAAAACATTATTTCATTATTTCATTTTTTGGAAGAATTTAGAGGAAAGATTTGTGGAAGAGAGATTTATCAAGAAAGACTTTAGAGTGGGTAGATTTATTTGAAGATTCAAGTTTGGAAGGGATTTGTATGGCACAGACAAATTTGCAGAGAATAAATTTTAGTAAATGTGTTGAACCTACGCAAAATAGATCTAGCTAGAAAATACTACACACATTTGCAGAGAGAATTGAGAAATAAGAAGCAAGAGAGAAACGAATGGAAGAATTCTCATTAACCGTAATGAATAATGAATAATTTACACATGATATGCTCTGTATAACTCAGTGAATGCACAATGGAGGAGAAGCGATGCACCATAGTGATGGTCTAGAGTGAATTGGACACACACCAACAATTACGGGAGTGAACTGCCACCTAGTCTAGTCTCTCAGGTAGTTACAGGAGTGAACTGTCACCTAGCTAAGTTAACTAGTCAAATAGTCATCAGTTAACTGACTGAAAAGAGTGTAGTGAAGAGTAGATCAAGGATTCAAGGGTAATAAACCAATCTAGTGATGATCCCAAGGAAAGTGTGCATTAGCATGTTGATGATCCCAATGTTGCATGGCGACAAAACCAATGCAACATCTAGACTCAACTCAACTAGTCAAACTGAAGTGTCAACTGAAGAGAATATTATCCTGGTGGAATATTATCCCCTAAAATATAAGAGACTAGATAATGACTAATAATGACTAAAAAAAAAGGAAAAACCTTTGGAAAATAAATCCCTAGGTAGTGTTGGAGTTACTTCACACACACTTGAACATCACTATGGTGAAAATAAATCCTAGGTGTGTGTGAAGTAACTCCAACACCCCCCTTGAACATCACTATGGTGAAAATAAAGAATGGGTCCCAGCAACGAGGCCATGTTAGGTACCCAAATAAAAAAGATACACTGAAATAAAGTGAGGAAAGAGGGAAAAACTCATGGGAACCCCCCTCCCCCTTAAGGTACAATGTATGTAAAAAAGAAGATCTACAGTTGTTAAGAAACTGTGTCCTTCACTCCAAGATGACTTTGTAGAGAATGGAACTTCTGCTTAGTGAAGGTATTGGTGAAGATGTCTGTCGTTTGTTCTACTGAAGGAAGGAATTGCAGGTCGATGATCCCCTCATGTACTAAGTCTCGGATGTAGTGCATGTGGATCTTGATGTTCTTTTTCCACTACCTCTGAAATTGATCTCTACATAAATTCAAGTGCTCTAGTTGTCACACGAGATGACGATCGACTGATGAAATTGAATGCCCAACTCAATGAGAAAATTTTGTAGCCACATAGCCTGAATGGCTATGTTAACTATCCCTATGTACTCTTCCTCGGCTGAAGATAGAGAAATGTAAAGTTGCTTCTTGATCGACCAACAAATAGGCCCAGAACCAATATTGAGTGAGTAACCAGATGTGGACTTGTGATCAATGCTATCACCAACCCAGTCAGAATCAGTAAACCAGATGAGATCTAATGTAGAGTTTGTTGTATAATGAATCCGAAAGGTGATGGTTCCTTGTACATATCAAAGGATACACTTTTCAACTTTCTAATGTATCTCATGCGGCTCCTGCATGAACTTGGAAACTGCACCAACTGCATAGGAGAGGTTTGTTCTGGAGTGTGTGAGATACAACAAGATCCCCACTAGCTGTATGTACAGTGTGTTGTCAACCAATCGAGTGTCCCTTCCATCCTCAAGTTTTACTCCTGATAGGAAAGGATTTAGAGAAGACTTGCAGTCTATCATGTGGAATCTCTCAAGGAGATCCAGTGAATACTTAGCCTGGGCCAGTTTGATGTCAGATGCATCTTGACAGATTTCAAGTCCAAGGAAGAAGTGTAGCATACCCATGTTCGTCATCAAAAACATGTCATGTAGAATCCTCTTGACTACAACAATTGCTAAAGTGGAGAAACCGATGATCAAAAAATCATCAACATACAGAAATAAGAGTAGATGTGAATCATTCGTCCTGAGCATGTAGACATTCGGGTCTGATTTATAATGTACAAAGTTCTGTGACAACAAGTAGGAGTCCATATTGGCATACCATGCCCTAAGATCCTTCTTGAGGCCATAAAGAGACTTCTTCAGTCGAAAAACCAAAGATGAGTCCTGCATAAATCCTTGGGGTTGCTCCATATAGATCTCCTCAGAGAGATGACCATGAAGAAATGCATTCTTCACATCCATATGATGGAATTCCCATCCCTTGGATTTTGCAATGGCAAGTTCCAATCGTATGGAATCCATATTTGCTACTGGAGCGAAGGTCTCATCATAGTCAATTCCATGCACCTACTGAAAACCTTTGGCAACAAGCCTGACTTTGTATATGCTAATATGTCCATCTGCTACATTCTTGGTCCTATAGACCCATTTGCATCTATTACTCTCAATTTTGACACCATTTATTACTCTATATTAACCTTTATCTCAACCTATTTTACCTATGCTATGTGTATATAATTGACTATTTCCTCCAAAAATACACTTGATGACCTTGTCCATATGCATAGAGAGGTAACTCATGATTAAGGCATGATTTGTTTAGTTTTCTTGAGTTAATTCGATTAAATGCTTGAGTATGTATGATCCTAATCACTTTGACTCTTAAGCATCTTGATCTGGTACCTTACTATTTCAGTACAACAACTAGAGTGTGATATGATACTACAACTATGGTGTGATCCGGTACCTAGTCTATTCTGGTACCAAGGCTCCACCTATTCCGGTACCCAGTCTATTCGAGTAGCAAGGCTCCACCTATTTCGGTACCAAGGTTCCACCTATTCCGTTACCCAGTCTATTATGGTACCAAGGCTCCACCTATTCTGGTCCCAAGGCTCCATCTTCATATGGTACCATCCCTCTAGCTCCATCCGATACCATCTCTCTACCTCTTTCGGTACCAGCTTCATCCGGTACCAGCTCTCCAACTTCATCTGCTACCAGCTCTGCGCCTCTTCTGGTACCAGCTTCATCCGATAGAAGATTGCACATATTCTGGTACTAATCCATCCAATACTACCATTGCGTTGGTTCAATACCCATATTCGTGAATGTGTTCATCCGGTACTAAACCCCTGCCTACAGGATTCCAATACTAACTGTTCTAATCCGGTACCAACTGTGTTAATCCGATACTAGACATAAATCAGAATTTTTGAATGTTTCTAGAAGAAAATCAAGCACATGGGTTTTTTCCAAAATGATGTTTATATGTGAACAAGTGATTCAGAATTCACCCAGCTCATACGTGTGGACCTCCAGCTCAGGGGGAATGATTATGCCAAAATTAGCAAAAAACTCAAACTACCAACTTGCGCCTCGATTTCTGTGCATGTGGTATTAGATCTAGAAATTCGAAGATATGGGTTTTGTCTAGAATATGGAAAATTGAGTAAAATGTGGGAATTTTTTCAAAATTAGAATTTTTTTTGGGAGATATGGGTGGATCCCTAACTCGAATTTGCTGATAAAAAACACAAATTTGTGGGATTTATCCTAAAATTGTGAAAATTGTTTTCTTAGTTTGGGGATTCAGTTTCATCCATTCCTCCATGGATTTTATGTAGAAATAAGACCTGATAGGTCTGAGTGGGGAGGAGTTGTTATGTTGTAATATTGGTGCTATAAGGAGAAGGAATTGTTATGTTGTATGTTTGATTTTTGAAGATTGTTGATTGTACACCTACTTCTCAAGTAATGATATAAGTTGCAATTCATGGATTTCATGTGTATGTTCAAATATTCTTCTCTGTAAATCTTTATTAAGACTCCTTGTTGGTACGACAAGGTCCCACTGACCCAATCAAGGTAAGCTTAATTGTATTTTATTTGTAATTATAATTCTGGATTTCTATGTGTATGTTTGTGTGTGAACATAGTAATTGTGTACTTAATCATAGCATTTAAAAATCAATCATGTTATATTTTAGTGATACCTTTGATGACATACAATATAGATGTGTGCTGACTTTGAGTGAGTAAGAGTTTTATGTACATTATGAGTGTAATAATTTATGAGTAGTTAATTTTTATTTTTGTTTGAGTATCATTTGCTAGATTAAACATTTTAAATGCTTGTTGTACTTTGCAAAGCTAAGAACAAGTGGAGTCTCTATCTTTCACCATACATGAGCCTGTAATGGAGCATCCCACTACACTTAGCTTTCTTTTACATAATTGATTAGGTTACACCTTGCAAACACATGCACAATCAAGACCTCCATCTCTCACCCTACATGCACCTATAATGAAGTGTTTTACTTTGACCAGTATTTCTTTTAAGCTTGATTGAGTTTCCATTTTAAGAATGTGCAAAGTGTTAATTGTTGTTAGTTTAGTTTCTCTAGGAGATAGAATCAAAGTTCATCTTTTCCTTTCATGAGTCATCAATGAACAAGTCCATCACCTAAGAAAGAACTTTAGATCATATGCTTGTCTATGAGTTTTGCTTTCTAATTTTTGAATTGTGTGAAGAGTGTTATCTTTGAAGTGTGAAAATAGAGTGTTATGTTTCCTGATTGAGCTATAATCATCAGACATAGAAACCTATCTGTTATCGACAAGTATAGTGAATCAACTCTATTGATTACGAATCCAGGTCGATAATTTATGTTTGGTAATATACTATGCAAATAATTGCACCAACATTTTAGCATCGTTGTCGAGGAATTGTAAACGGTAATAGGTAGTGTTTGAATTAGATTTATTTAATGATTTTGGATTGGTTTTATGGATGAACTAAGGGCAGAGAGAAGACGGTAAGACATGAGGGAAGATCCCATGCATCCACTTTAGTGGGGTTGCTCCAAATTTAGTTTGTCCTCTCTTCTTTTAATGAAATTGTGTTTTTCCTTCCTTTATGCAAAATTGTGCTTTCATGATGGGATAGCTTGTGCAAACAGATAACCTGGTGACAACAAGGTCCCAGTAACGCAAGGAGTTCTAGTTGGTGTGCTTTATTTTTGAAAATAGTTTTAAAATTCATATCTTTGATGATAAATCATTTTTGGGGTGTTGTAAGAACCCTCGAGCACTAATTTGTGTTGCGAGACAGGGATCATCAACCAACTAGAGTAATTCAAGGATGATCAAGATCTTGAATAATGTTCCTCCAGGAACTTTCTCGCATTCTAGCAGTAGCTGGGATATTTTCCTCTCAGGAAGAGCATATCTTGACAACAGTTAAGAATTTAGTTGCCTCTCCACAGGAAGATTTGGAAGTCCCATAAGATTCCTCTTGTCAATTTGTTGAGGAGACTAAAGAATCATGGATAGAATTCAATGGAGAGCAACCAGTGGACCTGAGATTGAGGAGTCCTTAGCATCCCTCTCATCAGATCCTGTATGTACTCCAAATGCCAATCATCTTGAAGAGGATAATCTGCATAGCATGGTAGAGGAGGACATTTAGTGTGACCTAAACAAAGAAGAGAAACAATAATATAGTGATCCTATTAGCACTAGGAGTCACCTTATGATTGCAAGGAAGGTAGGCCCAATACCCATCAGATGATATGTGAAAGTATGAGTGTTTTTTGAAAGGTCGAATGGAAAAAACTCAAAATGATAATATCCTCACTCAGAAACAGGGCTAACATGTAACAACAAATAAGGTCTTGACTAATTTCAACCAGTAGTTTGGGTGTAAATGTGGATAGAAAGAAGACTTGAATGAGAGGAATGAAAGAGCTACTGCAAACATCAGGTCCACAAAATCCCAAAGGAAGAAAGTTTCTTAAAACAAGATCTTCTTGAAATTAGAAACTAAGGAGCTAAATAAACACCATGACGATAAAATGATCAAACATCCATCATATCATTACCACAGTCATCCATATGAAGCATTTAGATATGAACATTTAGCATTAGAAGAAAATAGTCTAAAATAGGAGCTGATTTCTATTAGTCAAAAAGTCTCAAGTCTAGTACATACTAGATCAGAGTCACTTTATCAAAAATATTACAGTTTCTTGGGAGCCTTGCTCTACCATCCGAACCTATTAAAGCAATTCATATATCTATTTATAACAAGAAAGGGAGGCAACAACTGGAGGTATGAGCTGGACTCTTTTCCTTAAAAATCTCAGAACATTTATTTATTCTAAAAACTATGATAACAACCTATGCTATAAAACAGGGAAGTGTTGGTGACTAAACCCAATCATGTTTATAACTGCTTTGATCCTCTTTTGTTGCTCAGCTCATGTTTTTCCATGTGTCTCTTTGGAGCTTGTAGTTGTCCTCTGCATGACAACTGCTACTTCTGTCATTTATTCCATTATTAACTTATCCAAAACTGTTGGCTTAGTCTTCCTAGATCCCCAATGTTTGTTGGCTACTCCCTTGGGTAGCAGTTCTATGTAGCGCCCCCTAAAATGGAACAAGGAGAGAAGGTAGCACCTGTGGGTAGCGCCCCTGTGATGCATATCTGCAGCTACATTTGTCCTCTGTTGCAAAATTGAGTAGCGCCTGTGTGTGAACCTGCTCTCTGTAAGATATTACGCAGCGCCTGTGGGTAGCGCCTATATGACAATTCTGTGTTCAGTAAAATATTACACAGTGCCACCTACGTTGCGTCTGCATAAGGGTTTGGGTAGCTATGACAAAATGCAGCGTATTTGACTCCTGAACACATGTAGAGTTGTTTGTGTCCTTCCATGATGACAAATCAATTTACTTAGGTGCTTTTATCACTGAGTGAAGGTAGTAATTAGCAAAAAATTCCAAAATTCAGATAGCTAAACACATAGAAGCCTGTATAGGTGGAAAAACTTAATATGTTCATATCAGTTAACCTTCCCAAGAAGGAACAAATCTCAAAAATGGGGTTTACCACTACCAACTACTTTGTCATTTTAACACTTAGACTCACACTCATTTTGGTGGAAAAAGTGTCTTCAACTAACTCAGTAGACTTCTTCTTCGTAGCACTGGTAGGCTTCTTCAGTATAGTTGTGCTCTCCTTAGCTACTGGTTTTTCATCTTCAATGGTAGCCTCAACCAACACCTGTAAATTATTTTGGGTTACTTCATCTTGGAAATGCTTCAATTCTACCTTTAGTTTCTTGTTCTGAGCCTGGAAACCCTTGTTCTGTCTGTAAAGATTCTTCAGCTATTTATGAAGAGGCAGAGCCTTTCTCGCTGCTAACCTTGCCAAGTCTAGGGTATGGTTGTAGCTAGTCATGAGCTCATTCATCTGAACCAAGTGGACCTTGTCTTATGCTTTGAGATGAGATATTTCTCTCCTTGCATCCCTAAGCTTCTTAATAAGTCTTTTGTAGGTCTGGCTGCTAAGGGGGTTGGGGACATGTGCAGTCTTAACAGGCTTCTTATCGTCCTTTTATTCCATCTATACAAAAGTTTCCTTGCATGTTTCATCAGTCTTCTCAAAACCTTTTCCTTTATGCTTCTTCTCTTGCACAACAACCTTTTATTTATTTTTCATAGGTTTTTTAAAATCCTTCACAGGGATTTCATCTTCCCTCTCCAAAGGTCTTTTGGTACCTTTACCCTTGATTTTCTATACAGGGGTTTCTTGTTTCTCTTCTACAACTTTTTCAATGCCTTTCCATTTATTCTTATGTATAGGGGTTTCTGGTAAAGGCTATCCTTTGAAATCCCCCTTAGGAATTGATGACCTAGTGAAAGGTCTTTTAACTTTGATTTCAACTGCTAGAGGAGGAGAGAGAAAGAGAAGCTTCTTCCCTTTTTTTGATGTCACCTTGGTAGAAGAAGGAACCTCTTCTAACCCTAGTGGAGGTGGTGGTGAGAAATATATGTGTGGGGAAGGACATACTTCCTCATCAGCTTCCCTGACCTGCTTATTTATCTCTAAAACATGGGCTCTGCCCTTTCTCTTCTTATTGATCCTTATTTTAGTAATGGTAGGTGATGAAGAGCCTACAATATGTGATTGGGGAGTAGGTGTTGTGTCCATCTTGAAATTAGAAGTGACCAAAAAATTCTCCCGGGAGATCTCTTTCTTTCCCAACTCTTCAGAGACAAGCATCCTGATAAGTCTAGAGTGGAAAAGACTGGAGTCCACATCCTTGGATTTGGCTTGCACCCTATCTATCATTTTACCTATAATTCTCAATAGGTAAAATGGAATATTCATCTGAACCTTACCAGTAAAATTCAACAACAACCTTATGTGGTATTGATACAGGGTGTTAAATCTCCCTTCACAACTAAAATATCTCTGTATGATTTTCAACATTCTATCAAACTAGTCAATCATTTGATTCCTTGTCACACTCTTAGATAAATCACTGGCTCTGTATTCAGGATTGAAAAGATATTTAATGAAAGGTGAACTCAATACCATGGCCTTGAACCAATTTTCTCCTGAAATGGGAATCCCTGTTGCAGCTGAGATGGAGGTCTCAGTGACCTCAAATTCAAAATCTCCAACTCTTGTTTTCTTGCCATCAAAGTTTAGTGCAAATTGTTTTTCTACTTCTGAGTGGCCTCTCTGCATGTTATGGAAGAAAGAGAGGCATCCTACTCTCTGAAACATTTCCCTTGCCATGGGTTCTGTGTCAAAAAGGCGCATTTCCATAGGTTATGTTCGAACTATCTTACCACCTTTGTGTGCTTTCTTCGACTGAGGGGTCTCCATGACTCAGAAAGAGGGTTATTAAGAGGTTGTAAGGGGTGTTATTGACCAGAGAACTTAAATTCAAGTCTCAAATGCACAAGGATGGCCCTTCAAATTAACAATGCTTAGAAAATGAACTTGGCTATGAGAAATGGACCTTCAGGCTTATACAGGGTTTCATAGTGTAGACTATGAGGAAGTAATTCGGAAATGACTCTTCGTATAGGATGGAAATAAACAAAGGATAATTAGAGAGGTTTGAGCAATGGCTCTGTGTAGCGCAACACATACACAGAGGATAGGCTATTTGAGGCCTGTGACTTTCAAAGGCTATAACTAACTACAATAATCAGACTATGGATACAAGCAAAGATGTTTACAGGAAAGAAAATATGGCTCCCATACTACCCTGCAAGCTTAGCAAACCGAAACCCGAGAACAAATCTCTTATGAAAATTAATATGTGAATGAGGTTACATAGGATACCTGTGAAGTCGATAACTGTTGAGCTCCTCAACGTGAACTTAGGATGAGATTGAGGAAACTTCGTCCCTGAAATCTCTCACAGCATCGGATTTAGTGGACATGCGATCGTTTGATTTGAACTGGCAAACTTACATAGTGCATCACTGCCGAACTTTTCAAATTTAGAAACCGTTACCAAGGATCATAAATGCAATATCTTTTGAAAGCATTTCAATTGACCTCAGGCATTGAAAACAAGGGTTAAGGTATCAGTCATGGCAATCATGACTTGGAGTGGATGAATGTTAAACGTGACAGGTGCTACAAAAATGACTGTTGAGTGGGAAACATTCTCCAAATCAAAAAATGATTGGACAGGTGAGTGGGGATGATGAGGTATGCATGCGAGGTAATGAGTGAGGAGGGATGTGTGTCACATCAGCTTGGTCATGGGAGGTATCAACCTAGGGATGAATCACGAGAGGGGACATAAAGAATAGACCATGAGTTCATAAGTGTTTAAGGACCAAAAATTGAATTGTGGATGAACACATGAGCTATGAATCAAATATTTAGTCATCCTAAGGGGTCCTATCATAAATAACATTTGATGGAAGAGAAATTTATTTTAAAGAGAAAATAAGAATCTAAGGTTTTTTTTTTCTTTTTTTTTTCTTTTTAACAAAAACAAACTAAGAGACCCAAGGCGACTTAGTGTGATAATAGATCCTATCGAAATATGGTTTCAATTAGTTATTAAGTCACACCACTCTTTTATTTTTCATTATTTATTGATCTCATTATCAAAGAAGTTGGCCCTTCATTCTCAGGTATGCATTAAAATTTATCTTTTTAACCCGAGTATGGATATATTTCTAACCCTGTTACGCACATGGCTTCACTGGAAGTATTCCTATACTTGAAGGACATTTTATTTTGTTCAATTAGAGTAGGATAGGTAAATAAATAAATAAATGTTGCACATAAGTACAATGCA
>SNQJ01S0066726.1:47596-66504 GCA_010110895.2 Picea sitchensis | reverse complement strand
AGTATGGATATATTTCTAACCCTGTTACGCACATGGCTTCACTGGAAGTATTCCTATACTTGAAGGACATTTTATTTTGTTCAATTAGAGTAGGATAGGTAAATAAATAAATAAATGTTGCACATAAGTACAATGCAACATATATTTCATACGTTTCATAAATAGGAATGTCAAAAGTTAATAAAGCAATCAGTTTAAGATCTTTTGTTCCTATAATAGATTTCTTTCTAAAAGTTGTGATAATTTTGTTTGGAATTTTATGAGAAGGTAATCTCTTCATCCTTTGAATGCACACATAATACCGGAAGGGTTTCAAAAGAAGAGAAGGCATCCTTGTCAACAGAAGATAACACTTAAGGGAGTGTTTCATGACCTATTTCTTCAAATTTCTTCTTTTTTCTTAAGTTGTTAAAAATGATGCATCTGTGATTTATAATTACCTATCTATTTTAAAACCATTATTTCAAAAGGATGATCAATTAAGTGATCTTTTTAATAGAATTTGAAACTGAATTTTAATTCCAAACTATTTTATTCATAGCTAATAATTCAACTTTTGACATTTTCCCTAAATTTTCTATTTGTAAGCATGAATAAAAATCTAGTTTTAATTAGTTCTATTGGTTTGTTTTTAGCAGATGTTTGCAACCCTCTGAGAAACCGTTTTTTAACATCTCACATTGTTTACATGAGGCCATGCAAAAACTCAGGCATGGGGGAGTGGTTGTTGAGACAGTAGTAGTTAGGTTTATTTTCTAATAAAAAAGTGGCAACAGAAGCAGTGTTTCTCCAGCATGATACTTCAACAAATTCATATGTTTCTTCCTACAACAACAATGATTGCTGGAATTTTCTACATATTGATAATCAGAGTATGCCAACCACAAGGAGAAGTCTACAAAATCCAGTTTGCATAAAACACCAATAACTTCCACAAAATGCAACCTACAAAGTTTCAATCTACAAAGCACTACCACCAGGTACTGTGTCAAATCCTCCTTAAGTATTGAAATACAGTGTTTTCCTATGTGCTCATTCAGTATTGGACCACACCTCTACATTCATCTGGTACTGGGAAAAAATCTACACTCATCTAGTACTGGAAAAAAATATGCGTTCATCTCATACTGTAGGAGAGGCTCTTTGCTTAGCCTGTGTTATTCCAGTACTAGGAAAAAAGAAATTTGTGTTCATCTGGTACTAAGGTGATCCATTACTGGTAAGGAGATGTTGGTAGTCCTTACCCTATATTCAAAGTTTTTTTCTTCTCGATTTAAATGCTTCAAGTAATAGGAGTTATAAACTCAACATTTTTTCATTTTATTAAGGAATTAGACTAATTATGTAATAAACATGTGGGTACTCTCATACATCCTCATGTCCTCAATTATTGCACGCTCCCTACCAAGAACTTCTGCAAGCCCTCGCATACATCTCCTCGTTTAGAAATCAGTCATCCTGTCACTTTGTTTCTGCCCCTTGTTACTTATTTTCATTTTTTTGTTCTAGTACTGCTCTATTCTGGTACTGCAAAATTCAGTTCCGATACTGCTCTGTTCTGGTACTGCAAAATTATGTTTCGGTACCATTTTGTTTTGGTACTTCTCTGTTCTGGTACTATCTTGTTCCAGTACTATCTTGTTGCAGTGCTATCTATTCTGGTACTGCAGAAACCTTCTCCGTTACTTATCTGGTACTGATGCCAAAGTGATATGATCTTTGTCATGTGCTTAACATTGTTTTCACTTCAGGTAATTGAAGGTATGGGATAATATTTTCATGTTCTTTCTATCAAGGATAATTTAAGTCTTGTGTAGAATTGTTCTTTACTCTCATGTACATCTTCCTCCTACATTTCTACACCCACCCCTAAATGAATCATCCTTGCTATCCTTTAAGAATATATTTTCACATTTATCTCTATATGATAATGGGTGCACCTATCTTATTACCTCATCATTTTGAAAAAGTGATTTCTAATTGAAATATCCATTGAAAAGTGGTGGCACCATTATGCCTAATACTAACCTAGTTGATTCAACAAGTTCTTATCCAATTTTATCTTTACAAGTTTCTCTTGGGAGGTATTGATGAAAACCTCATGTGGTGGACCGCCCTTGCAAAACCTCAATGAAATTTCATGAGAACCTTTAATAGGATTAACTAGAGGGACCTCTTAGTCATTATCCAAGATGTTCCATTATACATTGAATAGTTGAGATTTAAGTCTAATGTGGATGATGTCACCCTTGGGATAATTGAAAGCAATTAATTATGTGCCTAATAACTCTAAAACACTCTCGTACCACCTGCCTTCCTTATACTCTAAAGCTGTCAATGAACAATATACATCATTCTAAATATTTTGAGTAATATAATAAAAGGGAAGTATCATGAAGTACAAGTAAACCTGTCGAGGTATTGAACATGCCTGCTAGAACCGAGGCCATGCTTGCATGGTACTAAGGTAAACCTGTCGGGGTACTGAATAGGCCTACTGGTAGCGGGGTTATGTCGGGTAAAGGGAGTTGAAAAACATAAAGTGGCACACCTAAAACTGAACAAAAATCATTGGGTCTCATTCTGAAGCATTATCAAATCAAGGCTAGGAGATGACCTTTATATCTCTCGAATGATGTTCTTAAGAACATTCAAGTATCCACTTTAGAGTTCTATATTTAAAAAAAATAGGTTTTCATGAGAAGTGGGACCCTCAGTATATGTAATTCACCTTACATAAGAAAGAAGAGCTTCATCTCTAAAAACTTGGATAAGAAACAAGTTAATCATCTTGGGATGTATTCTTTTATGTGTTCCTCTCTTAAAATGAGATCTAAACTATGTTTGTATCACTTTTATTTTAAAGGTAATGTAGCCAGGGGGGCCTATTAGTCAAATTCATTATGAAAAATATTGGCCATTATCCTATCATCATATTAGAGTCACATCCAACCCTTTCTCCTAACTATGATCCACAACAGATTGGATAAGACTTAACGTCAAATCACTAACATATCTAATCTATTACTCATGACTCCACTTTTCCATCATAACTACTTTTCCATGGGTAAGAAGTGTGGAATATAGGCCATGAATTTTATATTGTTTAGCAGGAACTTAGGAGCTGAAGAAGGGTGGAACGTCGGGGAATGCTTGATCGAGTGAGGAGTACCATCAATTTTGAAATTTTGAAGATCATTGTTGCATGAGGACACACAATGACTTAAGCATGGGGGAATGTTGAGTCTCCATTTTGACACCTTTATTACCTTATATTACCCTCTATCTGAGCTTATTTTACCTATGCTATGTGTATATAATTGACTATTTCCTCCACAAATACACTTGATGACCTTGTCCATATGCATAAAGAGGTAACTCGTGATTAAGGCATGATTTGTTTAGTTTTCTTGAGTTAATTCGATTAAATGCTTGATTATGTATGATCCTAATCACTTTGAATCTTAAGAATATTGATCTGGTACCTCACTATTCTGGTACTACAATTATAGAGTGATCTGGTACTACAACTATGGTGTGATCCGGTACCTAGTCTATTTTGGTACCAAGGCTCCACCTATTTTGGTACGAAGGTTCCACCTATTTCAGTACCCAGTCTATTCCAGTACCAAGGCTCCACCTATTACGGTACCAAGGCTCCACCTTTATCCGGTACCATCTCTCCATCTCCATCTGGTACCATCTGTCCTCCTCTTTTAGTTCTAGCTTCATCCGTTACCAACTCGCCAGCTTCATCCGCTACCAGCTCTACACCTCTTCCGTTACCAGCTTCATCCAATAACAGATTGCGCATATTCCGGTACTAGTTCCATCCAATACTACCATCGCGTTGGTCCGGTAACCATAGTTGTCACTTTTTTCATTTGGTACTAAACCCATGCCTACAGGATTCCAGTACTAGCTATTCTAATCCAATAGCAACTGTGTTAATCTGATACTAGACATAATTCAAAATATTTGAATGTTTCTAGAAGACACTCGAGCACATGGGTTTTGTCCAGTATGATGTTTACATGTGGACGTGTGAGTCAGAATTCACCCATTTTGCACGTGTGGACCTCCAGCTCAGGGGGAATGATTCTGCCAAAATTAGCAAAAAACTCAAACTGCCAACTTGTGCCTTGATTTTCGTGCATATGGTATCAGATCTAGAAATTTGAAGATATGGGTTTTGTCTAGAATATGAAAAATTGAGTAATAGCGGGAATTTTTTCAAAATTATAATTGGTTTGGGAGATATGGGTGGAGCCCTAACTCGAATCTACCCAAATTGATAAAAAATCAAAGATTTGTGGGATTTATCCTAAAATTGTGAAAATTGTTTTCTTAGTTTGGGGATTCGGTTTCATTCATTCCTCCATGGATTTTATGTATAAATACGACCTCATAGGTATGAGTGGGGAGGATTTGCTATGTTGTAAGATTGGTGCTTGTAGGAGAAGGAATTGTTGTGTTGTAGGTTTGATTTTTGAAGATTGTTGATTGTACACCTACTTCTGAAGTAATGATACAAGTTGCAATTCATGGATTTCACGTGTATGTTCAAATATTCTTCTCTGTAAGTCTTTATTAAAATTCCTTGTTGGTACGAAAAGGGCACATCAACCCAATCAATGTAAGCTTCATTGTATTTTATTTGTAATTATAATTATGGATTTTTGTGTGTATGTTTGTGTGTGAACATAGTAATTATGTACTTAATCGTAGCATTTAAAATTCAGTCCCGTTATATTTCAGTGATACCTTTGATGACATACAATATATATGTGTGATGACTTTGAGTGAGTAAGATTTTTATGTACAGTATGAGTGCAACGATTTATGAGTAGTTAATTGTTATTTTTTGTGAGTATCATTTGCTAGATTAAACGTTTTAAATGCTTGTTGTACTCTGCAAAGCTAGGAACAAGTGGATTCTCTATATTTCACCATACATGAGCCTGTAATGGAGCATCCCACTACACTTATCTTTCTTTTCCATAATTGATTAGGTTACACCTTGCAAACACATGCACAATCAAGACCTCCATCTCTCACCCTACATGCACCTATAATGGAGTGTTTTACTTTGACCGGTATTTCTTTTAAACTTGATTGAGTTTCCCTTTTAAGAATGTGCAGAGTGTTAATTGTTGTTAGTTTAGTTTCTCTAGGAGATAGAATCAAAGTTCATCTTTTCCTTTCATGAGCCATCAATGAATAGGTCCATCACCTAAGCAATAAATTTAGAACATATACTTGTTTATGAGTTTTGTTTTCTAATTTTTGAATTGTGTGAAGAG
Organism: Picea sitchensis; assembly: GCA_010110895.2. Taxonomy (NCBI): domain Eukaryota; kingdom Viridiplantae; phylum Streptophyta; class Pinopsida; order Pinales; family Pinaceae; genus Picea; species Picea sitchensis. The sequence goes on along the minus strand of SNQJ01S0066726.1, from coordinate 61,201 downwards.
TGTTATCTTTAAGTGTGAAAACATAGTGTTATGTTTCTTGATTGAGCTACACTCATCAGACATATGGACCTATCTTCTATTGGCACATATAGTGCATCAACTTTATTGATTATGAATCTTGGTCAATAATTTATGTTTGGTAATATATTATGCAAATAATTGCACCAACACCTTTTGTGCCATATCATACTACTTTCATAGCATGGGTAAGTAGTAAAGCAGATTCTAGTTCAATAAATTTAGAAAATTTATACAATCTAGATTGATGATTTACCTCACTAGTAGAAACATTGGAATTGGTTTGCATGTCATAGATGTCCAAGACATTTGGTGTGAATATGAATTTCTTTCTGATCTTAGAATTCTGCATCTGATACAAAGAGAGAATTTTGACGAAAATTTTGGGAATGTGCAACACATTCTCGAAGCTTTCGTTGGTGAGTTCAATCCTTCCTTTGCTAGTGACTTCGACTGAAGAGTTTCCCCCCATCAGAATAGGAGGACCTTTTCATGAATCCAATGAAGAATATAATGCTTTTGAGTTATCCATGTGATGTGATGCTCCTGAATCTACAATCCAGGCATCGAGAGAGGAGTTGATGGAAATCAAGGCATGGATAGAATTACCTTTCTTGGGATTATGATCTTCTGGCTTCTTCTTCTTGGAACCCTCAGGGATGTGATATCCAAGGTTGTTTTGATGAAGTAGTTGATACGTTAGATCTATTTTTTTTTGCATGCATTCAGATTCTGGATGGAATCCTTTGTGACAGTACGTGCATTTATCCCCCTTTCTTCCCTTCCCCTCTTTGGATCCAGAGGCATCGGTGAAGGGTTTTGTCTACCCTTCCTTCTTCGGATGTGCATGAGCTTTCCTTTTGTCTTTGTATTTATATTTATGATATTGATGGTTTCCATCTTTCATAGTAAGTGCATGCACCTTTGGGCCTTTGATTTTTCCCATGTTGATGAGCTTGGTTTGCTCTTGTGTCAGGGATTTGATAAAGTCTTCAAGAGAAGGCATATTCCAAGTGGCTCCAGAGGCGAATCCGACTGAATGGAACGTGCACTCAAACATAGAGAATTCAGGACCAATTTTGGAGAGAATGGTGAGAACCATTTGTTTCTCCTCAGATTTATCAACCCCACAAGATTTGAGTTGTGACAATAAATCCTTGAATTTTGTAAAGAAATCTTGGACATTGTCGAATATTTTTGGATCCAATGTGAGAAATTCCACCTCCAACATGTGTCCCCTCATCTCATCATGTTTTCCAAATAGACCTTCCAAGGTGGTCCAAGATTCATTGGGAGTCTTACATGTAGATATGTGAAAAAGGAGATCGAGAGAAATAAGACTGCAAATTGTTCTAAATGTTTCATCCATTCGATTTAAGTACTTGGATTTTTCTATGATTGATGTCGGTTCTGTGTTTGTATTCAAGGTTAACTTGTAAAATAATCTGGTTCATAGATGTATGACTATTTTCTCCTTCCATGCAAAGTAATTATAAGGTGTAAGAATGAATTTTGGAAATCCATATTTCCGTTGTCTTCAATCTTTTGTACCTGCAAAAAAATTTGGTGTAGCTTTTACTTAGCAGCCCGTTGGATTTGATACCATGTAAATGTGTTGAAACTACATAGAATAGATCTAGATAGAAAATACTACACACATTTTCAAAGAGAAATTGAGTAAGAAGAAGCAGGAGATAAAAGAATGGAAGAATTCTCATTGACCGTAATGAATAATGAATAATTTACACATGATATACTCTGTATAACTCAACGAATGCATAGTGGAGGAGAAAAAAAGTGCCATAGTGGTGTTCTAGAGTGATATGGACACACACCAGTAGTTACAAGAGTGAACTGCCACCTAGTCTAGTCTCTCAGGCAGTTACGGGAGTGAACTACCACCTAGCTAGGTTAACTAGTCAACCAGTCTTGAGTTAATTGGTTGAAAAGAGTGTAGTGATGATTAGATCAAGGAATAAAGGGTAATACACTAGTGTGGTGACGATCCCAAGGCAAGTGCACATTATCATGGTGATGATCCCAATTTTTCATGGTGACAAAACTAATACAACATCTAGACTTAACTCAACTAGTCAACTGAAGTGTCAACTGAAGAGAATAATCTCCAGGGGGAATATTCTCCCCTAAAATATAGGAGACTGGATAATGACTAATAATGACTAAAAAACAAGGAAAAACCTTAGGAAAAATGAATCCTAGATGTGTGTGAAGTAACTCCAACAATTTCAAGTATGTGATTTCATTCTACTGGTCATTTCAATATTTCCCTATTTGATTCAAACTATTTTCAATGCATGTTAAAAAAAGGGGGTTTTATAGTTATCTTCGATATTGGAAGTCATAGCTTTCTTTTTGTTCTTTTCCCCTCTTTTTAAAGCAATATATTTTTACAGGGTTTACTTTTTTAAGCAATAGATCTTTATAGGGTTTATTTAGTTGCATATGGGGTGTTTGGTTTCCATTGCAAAGGTACCACTCATTGCATCGGATCCCAATCCCTATCAATGTTGTCTTTGTCAATAATTTTATCAAAAAACGTTTCTACGGTATGCGGTGCACACTATATAGGAAAATCACACCAGTGCGCATTGTACAGAGGTGGTGACTCGATGCTTACTTTATAGAAAAGCACACCAATGAGCATATATCTATGAAAAAGACTGATTGGTAAAAAACAAATAGTATTGATTTTCATCTCGTATGGATATGGGTTAGCAGTGTTCAATGATTAATAGTATGGACCCATGCCCATATATTTTTGATGCCCCAATGCATTATGTTTAATGATATGCACCGAAATACTAGATTGTATAAAAAATTCATAATTTCTATTTAGGATTATTCCTGATTTGTTTTATACAACATGGCTAATAGAAGTTCAAATAAAACATCTTATTTCAATCAGTGTAATGGTAGCTCATCCCAAGAAGAAAGAGAAGCAATTTCTTTAAGTTTTATTAAAATTTTAATACATTTAAAATATTTGTAAGTTTAAATTAATGTTGCCTATTGGTTAATGCATGTCATGTACAGAAAAAACTTGAAGAAACTCAATAATATTGTTGACAATATGAGTGTAAGAAAGCATAAAATATTTATTGAAATGTTGCAAAGAGAGGAAACATATGGATTGAACGGTAATCAACATTAAGTTTTTGTTTGACTTTTTACTGAAAATGAATTTCTTAACATTAATCACTAACAAGTTTTAAACACTTGATTTCATATTTTTTTAATGTTATGCATGGACCGATAGCACAAGAATGGAATCTTGTCTTAAGAGGATTTTTTTTTTAAGGATATAAATGATTATGACAGATTTTTCACCAGTTCATATGGAGTGGTGCTTGAAGTTAATGAGAGGGGTAAATTGTTTTACAAAGCTTTGAGGGATATAGTGGAAAGAACATATAGATGTAATTTCCACTTACAATACAAAAATCAGTCCAATGACTCCAAGAATCAAGTTGTACATACACCACAAGAAGCATTTCTGAAACCATGGTCAATGAGACCCATGAGACTTCCAATAACATGAACTTACAATAACAAAAAATAATCATATTTACTTTCATGTCCATTTAAAAAAAATGTTGTGTTTTTTTTCATTTTTTAGGAAGATTATGAAAATTCCAAGTGACAAATGAGGGGAAAGCCAATACATGTTAGTAGGGATGTCCAATAAAGTGTACAAGGAGATGGTAAAATAAATGAACATAATTGTATCACAGGAGGATGCATCCCAAGAACAACGTGCATCAGAGGTATGTGGTCATTCTTTTATTCTTTTATCTACATCTAATTTATTTATCATATCAAATACTAATTTTTAATTGTTTTTTTGTAGAAAAGAACACAAAATGGAACCAAATCAACACGCAAGATAGGATGAAAAGGAAGAAAAGGGTTGATCACAAAGTTTGTGAGTACTTAAGTTTTCGACGTTACTTATATTTTCATATTTGTTGTGATATTTATATTTAAATAATTAATTTGCACTGGTCCATGGTGTTAGCATTGAGAGTCACCCTCTAAATACAAGAGGATAAGCCCAGTACCCATCAAAATAAAAGTAAAAGGATTGAAATGGTTTTAGTAGGTGGATCAGTGAGACTGCAAGGAGAGGAAAAAATAACAGAAGTAACTGCATATCAGTTTGGGACCATTGGGCTACGAAGTCATAAGTATCGTGAATAAGAAAGGCATTTGAACCACCTATCAAACAAAAGTATTTAGGTGGTGGTGATAAGAAAGAAGACAAAAAATATATGAGTGATGAACCATGAAAAATGGGCAAGATGAAAACAAATCCTCTACCACCTCAAGAATCCATAGATCAGAGAGATGCTACATCCAGACGAGAAGAAAACAAAAAATGTTTTTTGAACCATGAAAGATGGGCAAGATAACAACATATCCTCTATCTCCTCAAGGATCCATAAATTAGAGAGATTACATCCAGACAAGAAGGAAAACAGAAAGGGTTTGAGTGATGAACGATGAACATGGGAAATATAATAGTAGATCCTCCACCACCTCAAGAATCCATGAATCACAGTTATTGCATTCAGAAAATAAGAAAAACAGAGAAAATATGATGAACCGTGAAAGATGGGCATGATAGCAATAGATCCTCCATCACCTCAAGGATCCATAAATCAGAGAGATTACATTCAGATAGGAAGGAAAATAGAAATAGCGTGTAAACTAAGAAGAAAGTCTTATAAAAGGGATTCAAAGGAATATTCAATAACATATATTTACAATCCAAGCCCTCGGGCATACAAACTGAAACATTATGGATCCCTCCTCCTAAAAACTCTCTCGGCTCTCTAGCCTCTGAAAAAAAACACCCTCGCTTTACAAAATCTAAACTGATCTATTTAGAATCAGAGTAGTCCACAACTTCCAGGAGTGTGACCTCGCTATCTTGTTCAATACTTTTTTTTGTGCATTCTTATGTCAAACTGTATGTGTATCCTCCTGTCAGACGCAAACTCAGGTCAGCATGGGCCTGTAGGAAAAATCATCCATCGTGGTACCTTAGGCTGACATTATTCTATCTCCTTGGTTAGACCCTACATGCCTTCTATGTATGGAGTGAGTCGAGGTTTCAACCACCAGTCCTTTCTTTTATTAACTAAACCTGTGGGATCAGGACGAGGCTTAAAGCCTAGGGGACTACCACGTGTTGCTCTTGGATTCGTCGTTATATAAGAACATGATTGTGAGGCCTTCAAAGGAAGTTTGGATCCACATCATTTTTAAGCCCGCAATTCACCACCTTCTTCCATGTAGCTCTTTCGCTATACCATGTTTTCAATTGTGGGACCGCTCAAGAATTTTATTGTTCAAGCATGTTACATCCCCTCAATGAAACATGGCCATTGATCTAGTCGTTCTCTGTGATCTAGGCACACCTACTAAATTTAGCGCCACCGCTAAATCTTATCTTCCCGCCAATTCTAGGATCCATTAAAAATGTTCATGGAGATGGCGATAATATTGGTGATTGAATAAGAACACTTCCCACAGGATGATCTGATGTGGTGGCCTGACGTCACTATGATGACGTGTCATGAAAAGATATGTGACACGTGTCACTTGGAAACAAGAAGATGATATGCCCAAAGGTACCTGGACTATGTGCCATGTGTCATCACCAAATGGATGCTAGGTGTCATGACTAATGAGAGTGCCATATGTTTGGAATGATGACTGCCACATACTTTGGTACTTCAGGGCTCAGAGGTAGTCTGCATGTAGAGCTAGAGCTTCGAAGTGAATGAAGACCATCGATTTGGATGGACACGCAACAATGATTGGTGGACTTCAGGAGAAAACACTCTGGATGAAAGTGAGAGGGGAGGAGCTAAAGATCCCAAAGCCAGGATTCCCGAAGTAAATATTGACCATCGATTCCATAGGATGCATGGTGCCTTATATGCAACTTTGAGGGAAAGTACTCTAGAGAAAAATGAGAGGGGAATCTTTGAAATGCCCTAAGCTCGAAGTCCCAAAGTGAATAATGACCATCCAATCTGGAGTGACACACGATGCTTGATCTGCAATTCTGGAAGAAAGTACTCCGGAGGAAAATGAGAGGGGAAGCCCCGAAACTCTCGAAGCCCGAAGTCCCAAAGTGAATAATGATCGTCCGATATGGAGGGACACATGATGCTTGATCTGTAATTCCGAGAGAAATTACTCTGGAGGAAAATGAGAGGGGAAGCCCCTAAGTCCCGAAGAAAACTACCACCGTTAGATTTGGATGGACATGCGACAATGATCGGTGGACTTTGGGAGAAAACACTTTGGATGAAATCGAGAGTGGAGATGTTGAAACTCCCAAAGCCCACATTCCCAAAGTAAATCATGATTGTTTGATGGAGAAGGACGCGTGGTGCTCGATATTTAACTCCGGGGATTCTGTTTGTCACTAGACCTCGTGCAACTTTGACATGTCGAATACACATGAGACGTTGATATGAACTGCTCCTGGGATCTCCGCCGCTGAAAATTGAATGCGATCACTGCTTTTATTTTAATCTTGAAATGAGTTGCTTTGAATGTTGTGTTTGGATGCTTCTGTGCAAACCACGGACTTGGTTTTCCTGCGACCTTTTGACAGCTATATGTGATAACACATGGATGTCTTCTAATAGGTGTTAGCATAGAAAGAAGAGTCAACCGAACAATTGATCAACATTGGGTTAACTAAGGGTTGTGACTATGTGTTGAAGTATCAAGGTTTAAATGAACAATTTTTAAGTAGCTATGTTGTTTAACTTCCCTTGTTTTATAATTAATGAAACAATAAGAAAACTTTATATCAATTATATCGACTATGCTTTGTCATGGTGTATTAAACATGCAGGAAACAAAGTATGGAGATGAGCTAATAGAAGATCTCTTGATACACAACATGAGGCAAAGCTTCGAAAGCATGTGTATGGTTTATGAATCACAAATTTCTATGGTATGATTTTTATTTACGCAATCATGTATATTCTACAATATTATAAATGTAGATTTATTGATTACACTTTATTTTCATGTTTGTAGATGGAACATGATCAGTTGGAATGTCAAAAACAAGTAGGGAAAGAAAACATTTTCTGAAATAACCATGACTTAAACAAAGTACAATATCACCTACAAATGATCAAGAGATGAGGGATGCACACAACTCAAGCAATGACAATAATTCAAGTGATGAATGACAATCAATATAATTGAATGTTACTGCAAGTTGTATGTTTTGGAATATCGGTGTGTAAAAATCAAGGATTTTTCTTAATATAGTGGACACAATATCTCAATTGCATGAGAACATGTTACCAATAAGTGCAACAATTACATATTGGTTCCATTTTGATTATTTTGGACCTTTATGTTGTCCAATTTTGTATGACCATGGGTCTCTTATTCATATATAATAAAATGGGTTTGTTATTTTATTGCATTGTCAAATGTTGTAAAATGTTGTGTTGTTGATTAATTAATATGTGAATGATTTACATTGTTACATTTAAATGAGGTGTAATATATTGGATAAGGCATTACTGCAATCATGATATAAAAATGAAATAACATAAATATAAAAAAAATATTTATAAAAAAATAATATGTAAAATATATACATATCAGTGCATTCTTTTGAACTATCAAAATGGTGCCTGAAATAATACAAAAATCAGTGGTTTTTAAGGGGTTATGTGCATCGATGCATATTAAGCATACTAAAGCATTGATGCATATTAATTATACTGAAGCATCGGTGCATACAGTGTACGATAATATTATCATTTTAGATTTTTATAGTGGACATGTGATAAATACACAATGATTCTTTAAATATAATAACAACACCAATGCTTTAAATAAAATAAATGCACCAGTTCTTTATATGTAATAGAAGCATTAGTGGTTCAGAACAAAGAATGATGCAGAAATATCACTCAAATATTTTAAATTTCAGTACCTTTCGGTGCACAGGGTAATACAAACATCGACACATACAAATTATACAAGCACCAGGACAGACATAAAATAAAAGCACATTGGTGTTGCATACAACAAAATGGGAATATGGGGCATAATAACTATAAACAAACCAATGTGTTTTCGTCCTATGTATGCACCAGGGCATTGATGTAATGGTGAATTGACACATTTTCATTTTATGTATGCACCGAGGCATTTCTTGTAATGACGCATCGATTCTTTTTTGTTTTATGTACACACAAAGAATTTATGTAATGGCACAATGATGTGTTTTTGGTTTTATGTATGTTTCGAGGCATTTTATGTAAGGTAGTTCCAGTACATTTTATGTTTAGGTATGCACTGGGGTGTTGTTTTTAATGGCGCATCGGTGCATTTTGACAATAAAAGCACCAAAAAAGAAACATATTCTACAACCTTTGCCCGCCCAATTTTTTTAGTTATATGAAACATCCATTAAAAGCTCTACTAAAACCTCCAGAACCAATAGAGGAGGTTGTAGCGGAGTTTTTTTTGAAAATTTTGCCACATTTTGTAACACTAAAAACCTCAACAAAAACCTTTATTATAAGGTGTTCTCCTTGTAGTGTATCCACTTGGATCATTGTACACTTTAGCAAGGCATTTGACATAGTGCCTTAACACCTATTCCTAGAATCATTAAGCTTCTAGGTCTTTAATACTGGGTAGTTTGACTAGTTATGACACTTCATGAGTCTATGATTGGTAGAATACATACAAGAGTCGGTGATATAGTGGGATTCAAAAGAACTATAGGAGTTAAACAATGTTGTTTTATCTCTCCTAAACTTTTTAGGCTCTACATTGAATGAACTAGAGGATTTTATAACAAACAAATTGGGAAATACATATGGTTGATTTCTTTTTGGAGTGTATATTTTTATCCTTCTTCTTGTAGATAGCACTATCTTGACATCACACTCAATGAAAGCCCTTTAAAAACAACTAGACATATTGGGATATTTTTGTGACTCCCATGGGCTTCAAGGGATCTTGGGGAAAACAAAATATTTCCACTCAACACCTTTAGGATAGAGGAAAATTTAATTCCATGCTCACTTATAGGGTTGGGTGGATGGATATCATTTCATATTTGCATATATTTAGGAGTAATCTTGTTTCAACTTGCTTCAATATGACACTAGAAGTAGAGTCTCATTTAAACTAAGGTTACACAATGATTACTCCCCTTGAGAAGTAATATTTCCATCATCAATTTCAAGACATTTGGGAAAATATATGTCTCTTTCACTCATTGGCAATATCTATTGTTATTTGTGGATGTGATATGTGGGTACCTTATTCTTTGAGTTACAATTGGGCATTTGATAGAGAGATTCCTAGTTTTTATGCTCTCCAAACACATCCATGCAAATATTTTAGTTCCTCATACCATCACTCTTGTAGAGTTCAACATGGAACCACTAATTTCTTCTTTGGACTTCTAGGTTGTGATGATAATTCATAGTTTTAAGCTAATGGGAACCCTTTATACAGGTCATCTTAGGTACCCATATCTTGTAGTTAGGTATTCTATACATCATACACATAATAGGATCCACTCTCGTTGGTATGTTGTATTCTCCTTATTACTCCATATATTCAATGTTGATATTGATAGGATATGTCCACACAACTTCTCGATGGATGCACTAGAGCTCTCCAAAATAGAGGTAAATAGGAGCATTCAAGAATAGATCTTTAAATCCTATATTTATTGTGCATAGGTTGCAACTATAGAGCCACTCTCATTAAATCATTGTTAATACTATAGTATATATCTTATTTTCAGTGTCTGGCTCATTAGACCCCCTGGATACACTAAACTCTAGTTCTCTTGTAGTTAAAGAGTTCTTGTAACATCACCAAACACTCAAAAAAGAAAATTTTTAAATAATAGTTACTATTAGCATGTCAAGGATAGTAGATTCATCATGTTTGTTGCACTTGTTATGTTAAATTATATTAAGAAAAATACCTCTCTTTAATTATGCCATATTTATTTTTCTCATGACAAGTTAAAGGTTCAAGTAGTGGATTATCCAACATCAATTATCATTCTATCATTTCTCGTCATCCCCATCTAACAACCATTGTTTCAACATGTATTCAATTATCATTACAATTTTTATGGTCATTAAACAAAGAGTTCATACTCTTTCTATTCAATACATCTGTTAGATGTATCGCAACCATTGCATCAATCGAAATATTGATCTACACATTAACTGTCTACACCCACTATCACATTTTTCTTATTTTGTGCTCTATCCATAAACTATATATTTGTAACTCCATAATCCATACTAAAAATAAATCCTTTAAAATTCTATGTTATTATTCTCAATTACTAACAATCATTGTTAAACTTAAATAGACTATAATCACACTGTATCCTAACTCGCTTAATATACAATCTTAAATGATATACGATCCCATGGGATTCTAATTCCACTTCACTTACATTAATGCTCGTTCAAAATCCTTAGGATTTTCCACTACAATATATATTAATGATTTTAACCACAAAATTAAATATTTGGGTGGGTCACGCCCACTCTTAACTTATACAAATGTTTTTTTTTCCTTTATGAATTGAATGCTAATGAATTGGCATTGAATAACCTTGTGTTGTAGCCAAAACTCACTAGTTGTATTGGATATGATTTGTATGCCAACAAGTCCTTAACTCGTGGACACCAATAAGCACAATCACCATGTTAACTCAAGTTAAGGTTTTCTTTGTTGGTTCCATTGATACCAACTATTACACATCAAAATGTCACAATTGTGTGTCTCACCCTAAGTGTTGCAAGTGTTGCAAGTGTCAGAAAGTGACGTATGCACCTTGGTAAGTGTCGCATGCACTGTCACAATTGTCATATGTACCTTCCCAAGTGTCACATTCACTTTGTGAGGTGTCACCACCCATTGACACCATTAAAACAATTTTTCATGACCCCTAAGTCATATGGGAGGAGGAAGCCCATCATTTCTAGGTCAAAACACACCTTTTCCTTGGAAAATTCAACTTTTTTTGGGAATTTATGAAGGGTGGTGCCCCCCTCGCCATTTGTAGGGAGCATCGATGCTCCCCTTCCCATGTATGGGGAGTGCCACTTTTATCATATGGCTCCATGTCTCTCACTTTGGGGGAGAGCCATTCTTGGTGAGGGAAAAGGGGGATCTCCTCCACCTTTATATATGGGTCATCTCTCTCAAGATGGGGTTGGTTATGTTTGAACCCAATGCTTTGTCTTCACTATAGGATCTGATCCAAACATCAAGGACCCATATCCTCAAATTTATCCCTCATTTTCTCATGGTGGTTGTGCCTCTCAAGCCTATATATTGAGGGAAAGGAGAAGGGAGAAGTAATTAGTTAGAGTATCATCATTTTGATCTTGGTATATTCGTGCAAGGGATAGATGAGGAGATATTGGAGAGGTTGATGTTGCATCAATCATGGTCTGTAATTATTCTCTTTTGGTTCTCATTTGAATATACTTGGCCTATTTCCTTCAAGATTGTGTATTGTTTCATGTGCTTGCCAATTGTTGCTTCAATATCCATAGATGAATTTGTTTTACCTAATCTTATAGAGTAGGAGATAGTCATTTCTCTTTAATTCCCATTGTAGGTATCAAGTTGGACCAAGGAGTTTGAATATCAAGCTCACGGATTGGAATCAACGAGGACAAACTTCAAAATAAGGTACATCATGCCCTTTCTCCCTCTCTCTTTCCAATTGGTTAAACTGAGTTCAAAGGGATGTTAGTATCCACTTGTAGTGTTTATGTATTAGTATATGAGTCTTGTGTCTGGGGTAGTGGACTACCATCACATCAATATAGAAAATTTTTCTTTTTAAAGTAACAAGAATCTGTGGAAGGATCCCTAAAGGTTGACTATCCCTTTTATTAGAAGTCAACAGATTATGAGTCACTGATGCAAGATGAGGAGAACCTAAATCTTGCCAAGCAATGGAGGATAAGATACTAATTGGTGCACCCTCATTGAAAATAGTCTGAGGAATGTCCCTACCAAAAACCTGAATAGTGATTTGGAGAGGTATATAGGAAGGGGGAAGAAATTCCAGCAATGCACCCCAATCTAAAAGAATGGCCTCATTACTTAGAGGGGGTTCCATTGGGATGGGTGAAGTTCCCCCTTTTCCATAAGAATCCGTAGAAACAAGAAACACATGAGCAACATCCTCACTCTTCCTAGGAAGAGTTGGATCGACCACTTTAATTTCACTCTCCAAGGGAAGAGTGGGATCGATCGAAGGTGAAATCAAATCGATCACTTGATCGACTGACCCAACTGATGATGGAACCCAATGGATAGATTGATCAACCATATTGTCTGATGATGGAATCATATTGACGAGTTCATAAACCAATGGCGGGTTAGTGTTATCGAGCTAATTGTTAAGTGCGGACACAAATCAATCCCCCTAGCTTCACTACGAAAATAGAACAAAACAAGACATTACACTACTCTTTCCTTAGATTTCAATTATCAAATGAGAAATGGATCTATAACATACCTTTTAAATATCGAAGATCCAACTTCTCCAATGCAATCCAAGCTCCATCGTGAGGCTTATGGAGAAATATCTGCAACTAAACACAAGCCAACGAAGACAAGAATAACAGAGTCTATTTGATATGAAACTATGTACATGATAAATGAATAATACAATATGAACAAATAACATTCATATAGGAAAGAAAAGTATATCTATATTAAAGAATGTGGAAGAAATATACAACCAGATGCCCTGATGTTGTCAGGCTCCTTCTAATAGTTTCTTTCTTCCCACACACTTCTTGCTCCACAGATTTTGAGACTGAAAATCTGATAGCTACTCACAATCTATCTTGACAAATCAAATCTCAAATCCAATATTCAATCTCCAGAAACTTCAAGCTACAAAACTCAAGCTAAGATCAAGCTTAATCCAACCAAGATAACTATATCAAGCCAAATTTCCAATTCAAAGACAAGCTAACTTTCTCCATGAGAGCTCCTCTCCTTTTATAAGCTGAAGAGGATAAGATGAGGAGGTTAGGATGATCCCACTAAATCATGAACGAGACTAAGATCCAAACTGTCCGGAGGCCACATGACCGTAGAAGCTTCTCCTTCTAGAAGCATCGAGAAAATGTTTGTTTTTCCCATGTACAGGAATTTCCACACCCTAGCTATAGTGCACCCTGCAGAAACTCCACAATCTAGCTTTAGAGTAGGGTGTTGAAATCAGGCATCACTGCACCCTTCGTATAGTGCAGCCTGCAGAAACTTCCTTAATAGGGTTTTTTACAAAGGGAAATGCAACTTCTACTCTAAGGAAATGTTCTTCTCCCTTCTTTCTTCAGGAATTCAGGCCACTGACCCCTCTGAAGGAAACATACAGGTTTACATCATTAACTATCATAAGGGTGACAAAAATAATGTGTAACAGAGAGCCCCCCCAAAGTATGAAGTTATAACAGATTGATAGCTGAAATACTTTGTTGAGTGTGTGTAGGG
>SNQJ01S0066726.1:13005-36710 GCA_010110895.2 Picea sitchensis | reverse complement strand
TCTTCTTAGCTACCTGGTTACTAGCTGTAGAGATTTCACTAGGCGAAGAGGAAGAACAAGAAGAAGATCCTACGAGACAAGAAGGCAGAGGATCAACATGAGGTTGATGGTATTGGGGTGGAGTTCTTACAGATGAAGCACTAGGAGTATTTGCGTTCATTGAAGTGGAAAACAACTAGAACAATAACCCAATAGTGAGTCTAGGAAGAGTCAAAGTGGTGATATAAGGAGGACCAATGTGTCCCATAGAAGGAGAAACAAATGGTAACTATGGAAAAAGGGGTTCCTTCATTGGTATTTCAAGGAACTGGTCCCATAGAAACAAACTCAACCCTAAGGTATTCTAGGGAAAACAAGCAACACATGCTAAAAATATAGGAATCAAACCAAACAAACAAACCTTTTCACAGTGAAGTGCTAGTTGGTGATGAAATCCAAGATCATAGGATAAAAATGAGAAAGGGCTGGGATAGAGTGGGTGGATCAATTATGTTGGTGACCTACATGTCTCAATGGAAAGCCTCCTCACTTTTGATAATAGGTTTACATCATTGACCTTTGATCGAATGATTCCACAATTGTTCGACCTCAGCTCATTTATTCACACTCCCTGGAATGTACTAGGGTACCTTCGAAATCTTTGACATCGTTGGTGATTTCCCTCCCACTTGTTAATGGTTTATGGAAATGACCGATAATCAAGTGTTTTCTACCATGTTCGACATCAAATCATTTATTCACATGGCTATATTCATACCACATCGAGATCAGGACAAAGACCCTAGGTTGGACATTCACTCTGTTATGTGCTTTGCCCAGGTTTCAATGGAGATCATTTGAGCATGTAAAATATTTCAGTACAATCACAATGATGGAAATATTACTAATACATATATTGTCACATAGATCTACATTGTACTGATCGGTGGCTATGTTTTGTCATCTCATAGCTCCATTGTGTATTTATCATGGCTGCAATTAGTTCATGTCATGGAGGTATGGATCCACATTATATCTTTGATGGAAATATCCTTAGTTAGTAATTTCATGGATGTACAGTGTATTGGTCAGCGACCGTGCTTTGACTCATCTCGTATTTCGAGCATAGGTATGTCTGCCTCAGAAATGGAACATATATTAATATTGTTTGATGATTGTTTGTAGCTTCTGCTAGGTTGTCCCACTCCAGAACCTTTGCATTGAAGAATTTATAAAAAAAAAATACCCATCAGTTTCTCTTCTGACCTCACACTTTAAAGGGCATATTTTACACATAAAAATGTCACATTTGTGTTTCACACCATAAGTGTCGCAAGTGTCACAAAGTGACGTATGCACCTTGGTAAGTGTTGCATTCACTGTTGCAAGTGTCGTATGCACCTTCCCAAGTTTCACATTCACTTTGTGAGGTGTCACCACCCCTTGAAACCATTAAAACAATTTTTCATGACCCCTAAGTCATATGGGAGGAGGAAACCCATCATTTCTAGGTCAAAACACACCTTTTCCTTGCAAAATTCGACCTTTTTTGGAAATTTATGAAGGGTGGCGCCCCCTTGTCCATGTGTAGGGAGCATCAGTGCTCCCCTTCCCATGTATGGGGAGAACCACTTTTTCAACATGGTTCCCTATCTCTCACTCTGGGGGAGCACCATTCTTGTTGAGGGAAAAGGGGGATCTCCTCCACCTTTATCTATGGGCCAACTCTCTCAAGATTGGGTTGGTTATGTTTGACCCTAATACTTTGGATTCACTTTAGGATATATCCAAACCTCAAGGATCCATATCCTCAACCATATGCCTCATTTTCTCATGGTGGTTGTGCCTCTCAAGCTTATATATTGAGGGCTTTCCAAGGAGAAGGGGGAAGTAATCAGTCAGAGTATCAACATTTTGATATCGATAGTTTCATGCAAAGGTTGGATGAGGACAACTTGTGAGGATGCTTCTGCATCAATAGCGGTCTTAAGTATTATCTTTGGGTTCTCATTTGAATATATTTTTCCTATTTCCTTCAAGCTTGTGCATTCTTGCATGTGCTTGTCTACTCTTTCTTTAATCTCTATAGATGAATTTGTTTTACCTAATATTGTAGAGTAGGAGATAGTCATTTCTATTTGCTTCCCATTGTAGGCATCAAGTTGCACCAGGGAGGTTTAATATCAAGCTCACAGATTGGAAGAAGTGAGGACAAAATTGGAAACAAGGTACATCATGCCCTTTCTCCCTCTCTCTTTTTGATTGGTTAAAATGAGTTCAAACAGATGTGGAATACCATCACATAAATATAGACATTTTTCCCTCCTAAAGTAACATGAAACCAAGGAAGGATCCCTAAAGGTTGACTATCCCTTATGCTAAAATCTAACAAATTTTGAGTCACCGACGCAAGCTGAGGAGAACCTAAATCTTGTCAAGCAATGGAGGATAAGATACTGATCAATGTACCCTCATCAAAAATAGTATGAAGAACATCCTTACCAAAAACCTGAGCATTGGTTTGGAAAGGTATATAGGAAGGGAGACAAGATTCTAACAATGCACCCCAATCTAAAAGAATGTCCCCATTACTTAGAGGGGGTTTTGTTGGGATGGGTGAAGTTCCCCCTTGTCCAGAAGAATCTGTAGAAACAAGAAATACCTGAGCGACATCCTCACTCTTCCTATTAAGAGTGGGATCGACCAAGGGTGGTATTGGATCGACCACTTTAACTACACTCTCCAAGGGAAGAGTGGGATCAAACAAATATGAAATCGATCGATCACTTGATCAACCGACTCAATTGATGATGGAACCAGATGGATATCTTGATCATTCAGATTGACCAATGATGGAACCGGATTGACCATTTCATCAACCAATGGTGAGTTGGGAGATGGAAGTTTTTGTTGGACATCAACAATATTTTCCAATAGATATGAATCCCCATCCATGTGAGGACAAAGGTAGTTGCGGTGCATCTGCTTCCATAAAAAGAAAGGAAATTTGAATTTAAACTTCTTAATTCCAACCTGGTTATCACTAGTTCATGTTTTTTCAATAACATGACCTGCAGCGACTGATGATATAGGTTGATGACCCTGAGACCACACTTCTACAACCTTGAGAATACCAAGGAATTTCTTAAGAAGGAGGTCACCCTTACAAATCCTGTAAGAGAATTTGGGTTTGTGATGTCTCTTGATATATTTTTCAACATAATCAACACTCCCATCATGATGAACAATAGTTGTTTGATTGCTTCCAACATGTCTTCTAGTGGTTGGAAGTTTACCCCCTAGCTTATTTTTCTTCTTCTTAATCTTCCTTTTCTTATTCTTCTTATCTACTTGGTTACTAGTCGTAGATCTTTCACTAAGAGAAGAGGAAGAATGGGAAGAAGATCCTATGGGTGAAGAAGGAATAGGATCAACATGATGTTGATGGTCTTGGGGTGGAATACTTACGGATGAAGCACTAAGAGCATTTACGTTCATCGGCGTGGAAAACAATGAGATGGGTAGCCCAATAGTGAGTCCAAGAAGAGTCAAAGTGGCGATATAAGGAGGAATAATGTGTTCCATGGAAGGAAAAACAAACAGTAACCCCATAAAATGGGTTCCTTTATTGTTAGTTCCAGGAACCAACACCCTAGACATGGAATAAACCCTAAGTTATTCTAGGGAAAGCAAGCAAAACATGCTAAAACAACTAGGACAGAAACCAAACAAACAAACCTTTTCACAGTGAAGGGCTAGTCGGTGATGAAATCCAACGTTGAAAGATCAAAGTGATAAGGAGTTGGGATAGAGAGGGTGGATTAGTTATGTTGGTGAACTGCATGCCTCAATGGCATTCCTCCTCACTTCCAACAATAGTTTTACATCATTGACCTCTGATCGGATAATTCCATGAGTGTTTGACCTCAACTCATTTATTCACATTCGTTGGATTGTACTAGGGTACCTTGGGAGTCATTGACATCATTGGTTATTTCCCTCACACTTGTTAATGATTTACATCAATGACCATTAATCAAGTGGTTTATATCATGTTCGACATCAAGTCATCTATTCACTTTGATCTAGGGGATCAAAATATGCTCAAAAATAAAAGTTCTCGTAATTGTTTCAAAACAGACTCGTGCGTAGGCCTCATCCTCATTATCCCAACGTAACTTGAACATGTTCAAATGGATGTTGTATGAGTGCGATATCATGTTCTGTCTGCTTTGCCAAACATGCAAAATTTTGTTGACTGTATATTCTGTATAGTGCAGACATGGCAGGTTCATATTGCTGACGTGGCAGGGCCATACTGCTGATGTGGTAAGGTCGTACTACTGATGTGGTAGCTAACCATACTGATACGTGGTAGGTGGTCGTACTGACACATGGTAGGTGGTCATACTAACATGTGCCAGGTGATGATGTGCTAGAGGTTGATGTGGCATGTGACTGGAATGTGAGTTGGACCTATCATATTGCAACACGTGGCATGCAGGTGGACTAATGTTATGGTGCCACATGGCCTAGACATGGGTTGCCACATGGCTCCCTCTCCAAGTTTAAAAGGTTTTATTTTTCACTCAATAGGTCTTGAACACGTGACCTCCGGCGTGGATGAGTGACTTGGCGGAGGCCGAGCTATCAACCTGCCCACCATGTGTTGTTTACCCCTTATCCTTTGCATATGTATATAAGTTACTTCTAATGATTAATCTAGGTGGAGAAAGGGTCGAGGATTATCCCCAGCCCTCGGTTACACAGCCCTTCACACGACCATACTATAACCTTGCCTTAGAACTCAGTGCATGGGGAAATTTACTTTTGTTAAGTCGCGGTCACATGCCATATGACTATGTGGACGACGCTAGTTTCAATGGTTGTTAGCAGAATAGAGAAAATATAGGTCGAGGCTCCTCCACATGGGGACCACATGACCATGAACTCCACCCTTGGGGGCACCAATCATGTTGAGTGTTTGACAGAATGCATGAATGTGCAGGATGCATGTGAGTGTTGGGATTAGGCACAAGAAATGCCTAGGAGCTAGGGTTAGTCATTCTGGGTGTTTTTTGGTAAGCATAGACAA
The DNA here is from genome assembly GCA_010110895.2 of Picea sitchensis. NCBI lineage: Eukaryota > Viridiplantae > Streptophyta > Pinopsida > Pinales > Pinaceae > Picea > Picea sitchensis. Next base: position 31,636 of record SNQJ01S0066726.1, on the reverse strand, counting down.
CAAACAATTGAGTGAAACTTCCAAGGAGTGATTCCAACTCAGTTTTTGGCCAAACCAGGTGTAGGAAGAGCCCAACTAGGGTTTTTGGACATTTTGGAGCCATTTAAGCCATCCATTTCTCATTCTAATCATTGTAAAGCATTGATTTTGACACTTTGAGAATTGTTGGCCCTTGACCAAGTTTTGGGAGAACCTTGGTCAAGTTTGACCTATTTTGGGACTTTGATAGTCAGTCGAAGATGGAGAACAAGACAAAGCAGAGATCACGGGATCTCGGACTCTTTTTGGGTCCTTTTTCAGATTTGGGAATATGTAACAAGTATGGGAATGTTGGCCCATGGTTTTACCCATGTTTAGGCCTATTTTGTAAAGTATAAATAGAAGGCTAGGCAATGTAGAAAGAGACCTAGTAGGCCAGTGAGCTAAGTGCTAGATCTATGTGATCGGAATATTGTAAGTGGTTTTTGCATACTGTGTGAGACTTGCAGAGTTATGTGTAAGTAATTGTAAGAAAGCTTAGTGTTGTACCCTAGCTCAAAGAAGGAGGATCTAGCAGAGTGCGTGAAAATCTCTTGTCTTCTATAGAGTAGGACTTTGATGCTATGTTCCTATAAGGAGCTTGAATGAAGATAATAAAGAAGAAGAGTTGGTGGACATAGCCCCAGGGTGGGGGTGAACCACTTAAACACTGTGTTGTTCTGCTTTATGCAATGTCCTGATGTATTTATGTCTTTACTTTCTAAGTGATTTGATATAGATAGATAGATATGTTTATGCTTTGTGCTAATGATGTATATGGATGTAGATCCGACCTATGTGAATGTGCTTAGTGCTTGAATCTACTAGATTTAATCTACCTCTTTATGATAAGTTCTTAGATACATCAGATTTGAGTAATGATGTGATGCTCTGTTTAATATGTGAAGTAGATAGTGTATTAACATTGATGAACTGTCGGTGTTGAGTGCTCTGTTAAGTATTACAATCAAATATCTGTGTCCCAGCTAAGGTCGTAGACACCTGAGTCTTGCAACCAACCCTTCCTCTACCATGGGTGAGACTTCATCTGCTTCGTAGGTGTTTCTGAAAGGGTCAGTAGTTAGGGTTTGTTGGTGCGTTGTTGTAGCGTTGAACCCTGGGTTTGCCTCTGTGGCAAGATATGGTTCTGTTGTTAGGACCTGAAACTATGATTGCTGGGAACTAAGGAAGAAGAAGCTTTGTGCATAGATCTGAATTGAAACTGTGGAAGCTCTATGCATAGATATGTCTCTCTAGTGTGCAGTATTATACTTTATTTATAAAGATCGGTGCTAAAGAAAGAAGCTAGATCTAAATAAAAGAGGTTAGATCTAAAGAAAAGAGGTAAGATATGAAATCTTTGTTCTCTGAGAAAGGTAAAAGTGAGAATTTTTTCTAAAAGAGTTAAGATCTACAAGCTTTGTGCTTTGATAAAGGTAAGAATAGTGAAAAATTCTAGATCTGAAAGATTTGTTCTTTGTAGAAGTAATATTAGTGGAATTTGTTTTGTTTCAAGAGTATGGATCTAGGTATGTTTGACATATTTTGTCCTAGATTGAAAACTAGGGCACGAATAGAAGAAAAAAGTTTTTATATGCATATATGTGATAAGAATAGTGAAAGATATATTATATCTATGCATAGAAAGAATGTTTGGACTAACAAGTGTATGCAGGATCCTAGAAATAAATGTTTATAGGTTAGCTACTATGATCCTAGCATGTAGTATAGAAAGTGTTGGGAATCATTTAAAAGAAAGAGAGGATTAACCCTCTATTACAATTGTAGAAGACCGGGACATCTTGCTAGGGAATGCCCTGGTAGAAGACCTAGTTGTCTTTGTTGCAAAGATATGGACCATGAAGTATTGGATTTCCCTACAATGATTGCTAAGCTTGAAGCAATGAACATGAGACAAGAAAACCCTAAGGAAGATCCAGAAATGGAAGAACCCTAGAAAGAATCAGAGAAATTATTGCTACAGATAAACGAAACCCTGAATGACTACTGGCATGTCATATTATCAAATATATTCAAAGAAAAATAATTCCTTGAAGAAAGAATAGGATACTTCGACATTGAGTACTGTGTTCTAGATGAGGAAACACAGGTGAATATCATGACAGAGAGAACTTGGTAACTTTTAGGGAAGCCTTCTATGACTCGTTCATTAGGAGGAATAGGTTTATTTAGAGGAAAGATTATAAAGCTATGTGAAAATATCATCTAGATACCTATGAATTGCAATGGGACTTCGACAAAGGAGAATTTTGAGATTATTAAATTTATTGAGAACAACGCCCCATTTACCATGTTACTAGGAAAACCTTGGATCGAAAGAGATCGGGCTAAAAGGAAAGAAGAAGAAGAAGTCTAAGAGCAGCAGAAGCAAGAGTTAAAATATTTCATGACTAGAAGGATTGCACACTTGATTGAAGAACATAATAACATATCGAATCTATTTAACACCAGAGACCCAGATGTCGAAGTTGCAAGAACACTAGAAAACCAACATAAGATTGAAGTACCTATTCCAGATAATGAAGAAGTATCAACCTCGAATCTTAGGAAATAATCTCAACAGCGCAAAGTAACTATGCCAAAAGAAGATAAGAATCAGAATGGAAAAAGGCATACCGAGACAAAGCTCACTGGAAAGAAGGCTAGGAAGCTAAGTAAGAAGAGAGCTAAGATCGACAAGTTACAGAAGGTTCCAGAGGGAACTTCGTAGAAAGAAAATTTGCAAAATTCAAGCTTCGTTGGGATAACAAAACAACGTCACATGGCACTTCGCCATGGTGAAGCAATATAACCGTTGGGACCAATATAACCATTCGATCGACCCCCCCTCCCCGAATTGGTAGAAAGGCATTTATGGTTCACCACCAGACCGTTGGATCGCGCCGTAACATACAAAATAGAGTTAATGAAGGCTTCTCACACATTTCATGAGAGTCATTGTCACGTTTTCTATTTATCCCATCGCGCCATGCACCGAGAACACTTTTTCTAACTGTGAATATGATCCCACAGACTCATTGATTTTACACATTGATCATTGCACCATTTCCCTCTATCCTATTGTAGTGTCTAAGTCACTCTTTGAACCCAAGATTTCCAACCCCAAGATTGTATGTCAGACAAGTTCAGCACTACAGAGAAAGTTGTTGAAGAAGTTTTGATTGACCTCATGACTGAAAGAGTCATGTCGATGTCTGAAGGTATCCAACCATCATCGACTAGAACAATGCAGGCCTCTTTGTCAATTACTCACAGAGCTGGACCATCGCGGTCATCAGCAGAAAAGAGAACCAAGCATAAAGACGACCTCACAAATCAAAAATTGATTCCAACCATATTGCTTGATTACATCCCACCTCTAGCTGTCGTGGTGAATCGTGATAGTGTACCACGTAATTTTGATTACAACATAGTTATTGCGTACCTCCCGAAGGGGATACGTGTAGTTCAAATAGACTAGGATAAGATTACAACACTAAAGTTCAATGACTTTAACCTTGGAGATCGCAATATCTATGGTATGCTCACCCCATTCAAGTACCTATCCAAAACTAAAGGGAATAATTCAAATATCATCCCCCAGTCATGGACAATGAACCTCACGTAGTCCACCCTACTGAACATCATGAATATCCCACACTTTGGAAGACACCAGGAAATCAATGCATGTGTCAAGATGCTACTGTCATGTTACCATGGTAGCTACTTATGGCTATACCACTGCATTATAGTTGACCCAACACTGATCCACAGGATCACAGGCATGAGTATGCAAGAACCTAACCCACAAGACTTTTATCCAGGAAAATCCATAGATTTCACACTAGCACAGAAGATCAAGGAAACCTATGGCGATGTTGAGAAGGGAACAAGAGGCTACAAGGTAGCTTCCATCTATAATGGCACAATGCACCTCGCATGTCAAATAATATCTAGGAAGTTAGTAAGAAAGAACCAACCTACGCAGGTCACCGGATTTGTCATTGACCTCACAGGGAAGTGCGCGAAAGGCCTACAGATGAACTGGGCGAAGTACCTAGTTAACCAGTTGGAACTAGATTGTCGAGAAGCACATGATTAGGGTTATGAATTTCATTTCAGCTAGCTCCTATTCTTCATTGCATTTTTTTCCTGGGAGATGACCAAAGGAGAAAACTTCCTAGACATAGAGTCGTTCGAACCACTTACCGTGAAGTTTTCTACCTTGTGGTATTCAACCAATATGAAAAAATAGTGGCAGTCGCATGTTGTGTTCCATACATACTACCTCCAGATAAAGAGAGCCATCGAAGCTGAGACTCGCATGAATCCAAACACCTTACAGAGGTTCTGACCCCCGATGAAGTTCAACGTAGATCGACACTTCACCTACATTACACCACGGGCAGATGAACATAAAGAGCAGGTCCAGACATATTATAAGCTTATAGAAGAAGACCTTGAGGAAATCACTAAGGACTGGTCCATTGACCTCCTTATCCCCGCCAACCCTAAAGATATATCTGATCTTGATAGCCCAGAGGACACCCATAAAGAACAAAATACACTCGAAACTAACAAGAAGAAGAAGACTGAGGAGGTCCAAAACTTAAGCAGCACCTTAGGGAATACTGCTTTCATGTCACCTGACCAAGGGGGTGGTGACGAAGTCGAAGCTGAACATAGGCTAGGTGAAGTAACTCCCTGTAGAGATGAGGCTGACCCATTGAAGAAGAGGAATGTTTCCCCTCTGAAACCTTCTTCTCAGAAGAAGTCAAAAGCCACCATGACCAAGATGCAGACTGTCCTCACCTCTGACGATTTTGACTTCATCATAGCAGCCCTGAACGATGCTTCACTGGAAATAGCAGACAAACAAGCAGTGAAGAAGGAAGATATGTATGATAGGATTGAAGTTGAACTTTGAGGGGTAAAGAATGCCCTTCAATCCAGTCACGCAGTCTCCACTGCACCGGGAGAACTCGAGTTGGGAGAGGAGTCAGCTCAACTCCACCGACTAGTTGATACAGTCGAAGCTTGCCTTCATCAAGCACAAGAGGAAATAGAACAAGACACCCAGAATTTGAAACAAGTACAAGGAGTACTTGTAGAACAATGTCGAACTGCAAAAGAAGAAAATATTTCTCTCCAAGCGAAGTTCAATGAAGAAAAAGCACAGATGCAACAAGGAAATGAATAGTTGCTCGTAGAGCAACTCGAAGTGAAGGAAGCGGTCAGTAGAGCACTTCACTCTGTGACAATCGTAGAAATAAAGGAAAAGGATCGAGTCACACAATAAGTGGAGTAGCTCTCCGAAGATATCCAACAGTTACAAGAACACATAGCAAACTTAGAGCTCCACACAGTGCCCGAGACTCCACAGGATGTAAGGGATCAAAGAGAAGCAACTGCTCAAAGCGCAGTTGATCGAATACAATCCCTTTCTATGGAATTCAATAAACTCACCAATCGTAGTGCCCAGACCTATGAACAACTCACTGAGAATTCGTAAATGAAGGCAATGGAGTCACAGCTCCAAGAGGCAAAGTATCAAGCTGAAGCGATACAATCGCAGTTGAAGCCCCTATCAGTTGTGGAAAGAATGAAGCACTTCCAAGAGAAACGCATTGCCCAACAATAGATACACACCATACACAACAAATTTATGGAAGTAACTTAGAGGCTCCAACCTGTACAAGATAAGGCCTACCAATTTTTCATAGAGTTCGAAGGCTAAGGAGCAGAACTAGAGTAGGTTCTCACTGTAGCTGAACAATGCCTGGAGGGTCCTGTGAACGAGGTAGTCATCCAAGAGTTCACTACATAAGAGGCCATGGCACAACAACAAGTCGAAGCAGCTCGAGCCAAGCTCGAGGATTTCGAAAAAGAACTACCCAGATCAGAGTGACTTGGGATGAGTCACGGGTGAGTATTGGGGGCTTGTTGGCCCTTGACTAAGTTTTGGGATAACCTTGGTCAAGTTTGAACTATTTGAAGGAGATATCACAAGATCTCGGCCCCTTTTTGGGTCCTTTTGGGGATTTGGGAATATGTAACGAGTATGGGAATGCCGGCCCATGGGTTTACCCATGTTTAGGCCTATTTTGTAAAGTATAAATAGAAGGCTAGGCAATGTAGAAAAAATACCTAGTATGTCGGTGAGCTAAGTGCTAGATCTATGTGATCAGAAGATTGTAAGTGCTTTGTGCATACTATGTGAGACTTGTAGATTTACGTGCAAGTAATTGTAAGAAAACTTAGTGTTGTACCCTAGCTCGAAGAAGGAGGATCTGGTAGAGCACGCACAAATATCCTGTCTTTTGCAAAGTAGGATTTTGATGCTATGTGCTTATAAGAAGCTTGACCGAAGATAATAAAGAGGAAGAGTTGGTGGACATAGCCCCAGGGTGTGGGTGAACCACATAAACATTGTGTTGTTATGCTTTGTGCGATGTCCTAATGTGTTTATGTCTTTACTTGCTAAGTGTTTTGATATAGATATATAGATATGTTTATGCTTTGTGTAATAATGTATATGGATGTAGATCTGACCTATGTGAATGTGATTAGTTCTTGAATCTGCTATATTTAATCTAAATCTTTGTGATAACTGCTTAGATACATCATATTTGAGTGAATGATGTGATGCTCTGTTTAATCTACAAAGTAGATAGTGGTTTAATATTGATGAACTATCGATGTTGAGTTCTTTGTTAAGTATTATAATCATAGATCTTTGTCCCAGCTAAGGTTGCAGACACCTAAGTCCTGCAACCACCCCTATCTCTACCTCGGGTGAGACTTCATCTTCTTTACAGGTGTTGCCTAAAGGGCCGGTAGTTAGGGTTTTGTTGGTGTGTTGTTGTAGTGTTGAACCCTGGGTCTTCCCCTGTGCCACCAAAATTAATGAAATTGATTCATTGGAAGATGGACTAGGAGATTTAGCCCGAGAGAGGGGTGAACTCCTTTATCATTTTACTATGTTAATATGTGTATTTTGATGGCTATTTATGACTATTTATGCTGCTTGTTATTAAGTAAAAAACTCATTAATATTTATGTGTTTGTAACTTGATCATATTACCCAAGAACATACAAATTTTCACTTGCAATTTTAAAGAGACTCAAGCCTTTCATTTTCAGATCAAGATAGTATCAGAGTATAGGTTTTTGAAGATTTGATAGTTTTCTAGTGTTTGTTTTCTGATGCTTAATGGTTGAAGCTCACAAGAGGAGAAGGTCAACTTGTATAGCCAAGTTCTCAGCTATCAAGAAGGAGAACTACACAACCACCTCAAGCTTCAAGGAGACATTCACCAAGTATGGCTCATGAGGAGAGTCATGAAACTATTGCTTTAGAGGATGAAACTTTCATAAAAATATTTCTATGATATGACAGAGATGATGAAAGTTTTATTTGAAGAAATAAATGCAAGATTGCAAGGTGAAAACTCAAACCCTCCAAAGGGTAATGGAGATAGTGGTGATAAAACTCCAAAGGGAAATGGAGGGAATGGTGATACTCCACCTCCTTCACCTCCATATTTCACCTCTTCTACCATTTCACAACCACCTCCAAATTCTCCAAAAGAACATTGTAAAATTCCTCTACAAACTCATTTGATTAATCTTGATATTAAGTTTGAATTGCCTATGTACAATGGAGAGGTAAATGCTGAGAAATTGGATAATTGGATTCATCAGATTGAAGTATATTGTAGGATACAAAGGATCAAATATTATGAAACTAATATTCAGCTTGCTTCTCTTAGATTGGAAAGTGAAGCACTCATTTGGTGGGAAGCCAAAACTAAAGAGGACATGAAGAAACATGGTAAAGTTTTATCCTCTTATAATGATTGTATTGTTGCACTTAATTGACAAATTTATCCATTAGCATACATGTAGAAATCTATTATGGATTGGAAAAATTTTAGACAAGCTAAAAGGCAAAGTGTTCAAATCTACACTCAAGAATTTAAAAGAAGATATTTGATTTTGGGTATAGATTTATCTTCTCAATAAACTTTACTCAAATATATTGGAGGATTGCATAGCTACTTGAGGCACACAATACTTATGTTTAACCCTACAATTCTAGATGAATATTGTGTACAGGAAGCTCATTTGGAAGAAAGAGGGATGAATAAACCTCAAGAGGGAAGCAAGAAGCCTTTTGTTAAGGGAGACAAGGGAAATAAGAAGTTCACGGGAAATGGGAGAAAAAATGCTTCAGTCAAGAAAGAGGGAGAGAAACTCTCATGTAAATTTTTTTCAAAGGATGGCCATGATGAATACCATTGCTAGAAACTTCATCCTGAAATGACACCCAAAAAGTTCAGCCAGAAGGGGAAACCAAAGACTACCACAACTGCAAAACATGATTTACATTATAATTCGGGTGATGAAAAAAAGATTACAACCTTGGGTTTTCAAGGTAAGGATACTATTGCAAGTACTAGTTCTTCAAGTAGTAGTATCCTCAATGAAACTCAACATGAAAAAGAAATAATAGAGATTTTCCACATAAGGGTTTTTTCAAAGCATACCAAGATAGATAATCTTTTTGATATTGGATCTCAAGAAAAACTCATATCTGAAGACACTGTCAAGAAACTAAAATTTGAAACTACTCCACATCCTAAACCATACCCTCTAGGATGAATATGTAACAATTCCAAATTGTATGTGACAAGAAGGTGTAAAATTGATTTACCATCACTGCAAATTTTATAGATGAGGTAGAGCTTGATGTTATTCCATTGGATATATGTGGTATTGTGTCGGGAATCCCATACTTGATGTGATAGGAGAGCCATATTTCATCGTCATGAGAACAAGTATCATTTTTTTTTTTAATGGAGTTGAGTACATTGTTAGAGCACATACAAAGAAGTTGAATTTGTCACTTGTAAATGCTGGCAAAATGAAGAGATTAGTCAATGCTACTAAGAATTTTTTCCTCTTGATGATCAAACACAAACATAATGCTGAAAAAAAAGCTTTCCAAGGTTTTGATGCAAAGTTGAAATATAATTTATATGAGGTTGCTCACCAATATGATCAGATGTTTCAGGAACCAAAAGGATTGCCTCCAAAAAGGGCTATCCAATATGAGATACAATTGTAACAAAATTGTCCTCTTCCAAACATTAGTATGTACATGATGTCAATCATGGAGAATGATGAAATTAAAAAACAAATCCAAGAGTTGCTTGAAAAAGGGGTCATCATGCCAAGTACATCGCCATGTGGATCACCAATTTTTTTAGTGCCAAAGAAAGATGGTACATGACACATGTGTGCAGATTTCAGGGCCTTGAACAAGATTACGGTAAATAATCGTTATCCTCTTCCTAGAATTGATGATTTTCTTGATCAATTGAAAGATGCTAAGTATTTTACTAAATTGGATTTGAGAAGTGGATATCATTAGATTAGGATTGTTGAAGGAGACACTTGGAAGACAACTTTCAAAACAAAGAAAGGTTTGTTTGAGTGGATGGTAATGCCATTTGGACTTTGCAATGCTCCTGCTACATTCATGAGAGTCATGAATGATGTTTTAAGTCATTTTATTGATGATTGTGTGATTGCATACTTGGATGACATTTTGATATTTAGCAAATCTCGTGAAGAGCATGTTATGCATGTAAAGAAAGTTTTGGATGTCTTAAATAAAGAAAAAATATTTTTGAAGATGTCTAAATGTGAGTTTGGAAAGACCTCACTTGTTTAGTTGGGACATATTGTTGGAGGAGGAGAACCGAAAATTGATCCTTCCAAGGTCAAATTCATTTTGGATTGGCCAAAGCCCAACAATGTGACAGAGGTAAGAAGATTTTTGGGATCATCCCAATATTGGAGAAAGTTTATTGCTAACTTCTCTTCAACTGCAGCTCCATTACATGCAATGACAAGCATCAAGCAATTTTTCCAATGGGGAGGCAAGCAACAAAAATCTTTTGATGCATTAAAGGAGAAGATTAGTTCAGCTCCAATTCTTGCACTTCCTAACTTAAGACATCCATTTGAGATCCAAACAGATGCAAGCAATTATGAAATGGGATAAATCTTGTTACAACATGGTAATCCCATTTATTTTCATTCTGAAACTTTTAATGGTGATGTGATTAACTATCCTACTTATTATAAAGAGTTGTATGCATTGGTGAAAAGTGTGAAAAAATGGAAACATTATTTGTTGGGAAAAGAAACTATCATTCACACAGATCATCAACCATTGCAATACTTACAATCACAAACAAAGCTACAACAAGCAAGGCACTTCAGATGGATGGGTTTTCTACAACAATTCCACTTGGTTATAAGGTATAATAAAGGCATTTATAACAAAGTTGTTGATATGCTTTCTAGGCCTATTGTTAGTGCTTTAGTTATTCTTAAGCATAATTATACCATGCATGAGAGCTATGTTGAACAATATGCTTTAGATGTTGATTTTAAAGAGGTTTATGCAACTTGGTGTCATTCTAACCAAGTTGAGGAATTGTATTACCATGTGCATGATAAGATTTTGTATCATCTTGGCAAGCTTTTTATTCCATCGGGTGAAAGATTCAACATCATAAGGGAAGCTCATTCTTATCTTACTATTGGCCACTTTGGTGTAGGCAAGACAATGACTAATTTGCAAAGGTATTGCTATTGCCCTAAAATGAATGAAAGTATTTCAAGATATGTAAGAGGATGGTATTTATGTGCTACAAGCAAGCCTAGTAATATAAATTTGGGTTTGTATATTCCACTTCCAGTTCCTTCTCATCCTTGGGAAAGAATTTCCATGGACTTTGTAGGAGGTCTACCTATGTCAAAAGAGAATCATGATTATCTTAATGTTGTGGTTGACCATTTAAGATAAATGTGTATTTTGATGCTTTGTAAGAAGCAGGTTATAGATGAACAAACAACATAGATGTTCTTTCAGCATTTTTGGTTGCCTAAATCCATTATTTATGATCAAGATTCTCAATTTATTGGGAAATTTTGGTCAGGTTTATGGGCACTCATGGAAACCAAGCTGAAAAAGAGCACAACTTTTGATCCACAAACCGATGGTCAAACATAAGTGGTTAATAGAATAGTAGTGCATCTTCTTCATGGCTATTGCAACAAGCATGCTAAGCTTTGGGATGAACACCTACACTACATTCAACATGCTTACAATTGGGTTAAGCACTCTTCGAATCAAACATCTCCATTTGAGGTATGCTTTGGTTATTTTCAAAAATATCCTTTAGATTTTATCTTTGGGAAAGATATTTCTATTGATGGTAAATATGACATTGATAGAGAAAAGAAGTTCATTGAACAAATTCAGTTGGTGCATCAAATGGTACAAGAACAGTTGGAAAAGAGCCAAGCCAAGTACAAGACAATACATGAAAAACATTGTTTTGATCAAAATTTCCAAGTTGGAAATGAAGTTTGTCTTTACATTAGCAAAGAGAGGCTTAAAGGAGAAGGTAAAAAACTGAAATTAATTGGATATGGACCTTTCAAGATTCTTGAAAAGATTGGTAACAATGCCTTCCATTTGGATTTTCCTCCTTATATGAAAATGTATGCAGTTGTCAATGTTGAGAATTTGAGATTGTATGAGACTCCTTTGATTGATGAACAAGGAGAGCATGTTCGGTTTCCTTCTATAGATGATTTATCACCAGAATATCTTTTAGAACTGCATGAAGATACAATCCTTGCTAGGAGGATGAGAACATCAAAACAAGGGAATGTGGAATACCTTCAAGTTGGTATTAAAGGAAAAATTCCAAGCAAGGAAAAATGGATTGATGTTGGAAAGGTGATGGAACTATACCCTCATCTTCAGATAGACTGAAAGTAGTCTTTTGGAGTCCAAAAGCTTCCCAATGGAGAGGAGTGATCTAGGGGATCAAATATGCTCAAAAATAAAAGTTCTTGGAATTGCTTCAAAATAGACTCGTGTGTAGGCCTCATCTTCATGATCACAGCACAACTTGAATGGGTTCAAACAAGGAAAATTTCATTATGTCCTCTTTGTTAAACACAACAATTTTTTTTGATTGTATAGTTTGCAAAGTCTATAAAGCATTGACGTGGAAGGTCTGTATTGCTAATATTGCAGGGTCGTACTATTGATGTGGTTATACCATATTGCTGACATGAAAGCTGACAGTACTGACACATGGCAGGTGGCCATACTGACAAGTGGTAGGTGATGATGTGGCAGGTGACTAGCATGTGATTTGGACCTATCATATTGTGACATGTGGCATGTAGGTGGACCAATGTTATGGTGCCACGTGGTCCAAACATGGGCTACCATGTGGCACCCTCTCCAAGGTTAAAAGGTTTGGTTTTCCGCTCCACAGTTCTTGAATCCGTGACCTCCGGTGTGGACAAGTGACTTGGCATAGGATGGGCTACTAGCCCGCCCTCCATGTGTTTCTTACCCCTTATTCTTTGCATATGTAAGAAAAGGACGAAGAAAAGGATGAGGCTTAGCCCCAACCCTTGATTACACACCCCTTCACATGACCGTACCATAACCTTACCTTGTAACTCAACACACGGGGGAATTTCCTTTTATTATGTCATGGTCACATGCCATATGACCATGCAAGTGGTGCTAGCTTCAACAATTGTTAGCAGAGGAGTGGGAAGATAGGTCGACGCTCGACCACATGGGGGACACAGGACCACGAAATCCACCCTTGGTGGAGATAATCATGCTAACTATTTAACATAATGCCTGAATGTGTAGGATGCATGTGAGTGTTGGGTTTATCCATGAGAAATGCCTAGAATCCAGGGTCAATCATCCTGGGCGCATTTTGGCGAGCATAGACAACAAAGAATTGGGAGAAACTTCCAGGGAGTGATTCCAACTCAGTTTTTGGTCAAATCAGGCGCAGGAAGAGCCCAACTAGGGGTTTTTTAACGTTATGGAGCCATTGAAGCCATCCATTTCTCATTCTGAGCATTGGAAAGAATGGATTGTGACACTTTGAGCATTAATGAAAATGATCCATTGGAAGTTGGACCACAATATGTAGCCGAAGAGAGGGGTGAACTCCTTTATCATTTTGTTGTGTTAATATGTGTATTTTGATGGTTGTTTATGACTATTTATGTTGCTCATGATTAAGTAAAAAACTAAATAATCTTTATGTGTTTGTAACTTGATCCTATTACCCAAGCACATAGAAATTTTCACTTGCAATTTTAAAGAGACTCAAGCCTTTCATACCGCATTAGGATCAAGACGAAGACCCTAGGTTGGGCATTCACTCTGTTATGTGTTTTTCCCAGGTTGCAATGGAGATCATTTGAGCATGTAAAATATTTCAATACAATCACCATGATGGTAATATTACTAATATATATATTGTCACATAGATCCACATCGTATTGATCTATGGCTATGTTTTTTCATATCGTAGCTTCATTGTGTATTTATCGTGGATGCAATCGGTTCATTTCATGGAGGTATGGATCCATATTGTGTCTCGGGTGGCCATATCCTTAGTCATTATTTTCATAGATCCGTAGTGTATTGGTCCTCTTCTGTGCTTTGAGTCATTTCATATTCCTAGCATAGGTATGTCTACTTTGGAGATGGAACATATATTAATATTGTTTGATGATTGTGTGCAACTTCTGCCAGGTTCTCCCACTCCAACATCCTTTCATTGAAGAATTTGTAAAGTGTTTCGGCCATTAATTTCTCTTCTAAACTCACACTTTAGGAGGAATCTATTACACATCAAAATGTCACATTTTCATTTCACACCCTAAGTGTCGCAAGTGTTGCAGAGTGATGTATCCACCTTGGTAAGTGTCACATGCACTATCACAAGTGTCATATGCACTTTCCCAAGTTTAAAATTCACTTTGTGAGGTGTCTCCACCTCTTGAAACCATTAAAACAGTTCTTCATGACCCCTAAGTCATATGGGAAGAGGAAACCCATCATGTTTAGGTCAAAACTAACCTTTTCCTTAGAAAATTCAACCCTCTTTGGGGCATTTATGAAGGGTGGTTCCCACCATACCATGTTTTGAGAGCGTTGGTGCTCCCCTCCCAATGTATGGGGAGTGACACTTTTGGAATATGGTGCCCTATCTCTCACTCCAGGGGAGCACCATCCTTGTTGAGGGAAAAGGGGTATCTCCTCCACCTTTATCTATGGGCCATCTCTCTCAAGATGGGGTTGGTTATGTTCAACCCCCATGTTTTGGATTCACTTTAGGATATGATACAAACCTCAAGGAGCCATATCCTCAACCATATCCCTCATTTTCTCATGGTGGTTGTGCCTCTCAATCTTATATATTAAGTGATTTCCAAGGAGAAGTGGGAAGTAGTTAGTGAGAGTATCATCATTTTGATCTTGGTAGATTCATGCAAGGGATGAATGAGGAGAACTTGGAGAGGCTTCTGTTGCATAAATCGTGGTCTGTAAGTATTCTCTTTCGGTTCTCATTTGAATGTACTTGGCATATTTCCTTCAATATTGTGTACTCTTGCATGTGGTCGTCTATTCTTTCTTTAATCTCCGTAGATGAATTTGTTTTACCTAATATTCTAGAGTAGGATATAGTCATTTCTATTTGTTTCCCATTGCAGGTATCAAGTTTTTCTAGGGAGTTTGAATATTAAGCTCATATATTGGAAGCAGCGAGGACAAACTTCGAAACAAGGTACATCATGCCCTTTCTCCCTCTCTCTTTCTGATCCAAATTATTTTTTGGCACAAAATCAGAGTAGAGATATAATAAAGAAATGCATAGAGATATCAAAAATATCCAATAATAAATAGAAATGTATCATGGATGCATCCATAAACACAAAGATACAGTAATACACAATTTTCTATTAATGAGTGAAAATGTACAAAGACCGTAAAAATACAAAGTGAAAGACTCGCTAGAATGGTGGCAGCTTATCTCTGAGAAGAGATGTAAAGGATACTCATATTCACAAGAAGATGATTATTACAATGAGGCTCCAAAGGAATTTTTAACATAAGTAAAATCCAAAACCTTAACCCCGGAATATAAAAATCCAAAAGGTTTGTGGACCCCAATGGAGGTAGTTGATACGTCAACTTCTCGAGGGAGTAACTTTTGCATACGATATTTGTTTGGGGTGCTATATACATTGTTGGAAAGGTATAACTGAGAAGAATGATTTTTTACTAGTTCAGGTTAATTTCTTTGTCAGCCACCTTGGTTCCAAATCCCCAAAAAACACCGTTTAGGACGTCAAAACAACCCCAAAAATTTGGAACACGAAAACCTGTCGAGATGAAA
This sequence comes from Picea sitchensis, assembly GCA_010110895.2. NCBI lineage: Eukaryota > Viridiplantae > Streptophyta > Pinopsida > Pinales > Pinaceae > Picea > Picea sitchensis. The sequence continues at coordinate 16,301 of SNQJ01S0066726.1, read as the reverse complement.
AATTATTTTTCAAGCCCGTAGAATAGGTGGGTGGCCACCGATATCCACTCATATCAATCCTCCCTTCTTAGGAAGCAATGGTTTCCAATGTGATGAGTTGTCGGGGGAGAGGGGAAGGCGATTGGTGAATTTGAATCTTGGTGAGTTGTTTGCCTTGCTGGAGACGTCACGCTTCTTAGTTTGTGGAAGGATTTCACGAACTTGTGGTTGGAAGGGTTGGACCTTTTGAACCAGTCTGGTTACATGAGATGACTGTGGGTATAAATATTCCTTTCACTTTAATTCAATCTTTTCGACTTGCTTCTATTGGACATACGATGCTTAGACTGAGGTTGCAGTGGTTGCGGTGTTCTTTTGTTCACCTTTTGAACAGACTGTGAAGAAGCTAAATTTTGTAGTATGAGATACTACATTGGGGCACTATTTAGGTGGGACAGTAGTTGGAACTACCTCTGGTATTCTATAGAGATGACCCCCCAGAGAAACAATGACATTGCGGGGTCGAGACTCATAAACAACATGGAATTTCCACATATATGGCTGGCCCAAGAGAACATCACAGACATCCAATGGGGAAAAATCACATAATACCTCATCCTTGAAGGGTTGGATGTTGTATGACAATACAAACTGTTGGCTGACACAAAGATCTTGTCCCTGGCAAAGACACCCGATGTTGTATGGTTGTGGGTGTGATGTTGTCAAAAATCCCAACTGTTTGACAACGTTTGCTAACATGAGGTTCTTCTGAATTCCTCTATTAACAAAAAAATGTAGGGGGATCCCCTTCACCCACATCTGTGAATGAAAAAGGCTCTCTCCCTCTTCAGGATGTGTTGGTTCTTCTGGTTGAATTGTTGCAGTCGTGACAATAGCAGTGGGACCTCTGTCTATGATCTATCTTTTATCGATATTTTCTGAATCAGGGTCCAAATGAGGGTTCAAATCCTTCTCTTTGATCTCGACCACCAATGAATATTTTGAGAGAAATTCATGGGTGTTGTGCCAGGGGATTTTTTGAAATCACACCATTTTCTAGTGTCCTTCTTCATCTTCTTATGACCGTTCTTTTCCTATGGCTTAGAATGGTTTTCAGGAAGTTGTTTGTTAGGGATGTCTTTCTCATACTTTGGTTGTTGCATATTTTCATATCTCAACTCCCATTTGTTCCAGTGCCTAAATTTCTGCTTGATTTTAACAGCATATCAATATGCATCACCGAGTGATGAGATATCCAAAAAATCCATTTCAATTTGGATGTATATGTGTAGAGCCCCGCGGTATTTCAGAACCAAATGTCGCTAAGAGTCTTTGACACCTAGTGTGGTGATCTAGGTATGGAAGGTATTGGTGAAATCCAGAACTGCTTGTCCCCTCTCTTGCCATAGTGTGGTCCATCTCATGTATTGGTCTTCATAGTTTCTAATAGGGTAATATTGTTCCTTGAGTGAATCCACAAAACATTCCCAAGCAAGATCGACCTCATATATTCTGGACTCCTCTTTGGAACTTTGGTCCCAGTAATTTCCCCACCAATGTTTGACATGAGGGATATCCTTAAGGAGTGTGAATGTGATATTTTCCCTGTCAGAAAAATGGTGAACAAAGAAATAACCTTCTAGGATATTTAACCATTTGTCTAGGGAATCTGCATCTATCTGACCTTGAAATACGGGAATATCAAAATTAACCTATTCCTTGAAAGGCAAGGTTCATCCAAAGTGGTCGCTTGATGAAGACACACCTATTTTTATCGGCATGCATTGAAGTATGTGGGAAAAATTATCCATCATTTCATGTTATGAACCAAATATCAATATAGCATAGAAAAACCTCAGAAAAAGTACTCAATGCCTTGAAAAAGAGATAATTTCATATAATAAGCCTCTTCGAGGGGGCAACCTCCTTTTACCCCACTTAAATGTTCAAGTACAATATGATTCAAAAGGAAAATGTGTCCTTGGTATATATAAGAGAATAGGAGGTATAATTACAACTAGTGGCCTAAAGACGACATAAATAAAATAACATTACTAATATAATATTCCCCAATTAAGGGGTAATGAGCCAATATTAGGGATTAAGATGCCCCTCCCCTTGAGACAAGTGTTGTCCACAATGCTTGAGTAACTCTGGATGCTTCTGTATAAAATACTCATCTTCCCAAGTGGAATCTTCAGCCGGTAGTTTCCTCCATTTAATGAGATAATCTGAAATGGATCTATTCCTCAGCTGGTGAATTCTTGTGTCAGTGATGGCTTCAGGCTCCAATATGATTTTTCCTTCCTCGTCAAGTTCTGGAAATATAGTTTGAAATGGGATCTTGTTTCCTATAAACTTCTTTAAGCATGAAACATGGAAAATTGGGTGTACTCGTGAAGATGCAAGAAACTCCAATTGGTATGCCATAGTACCAATCTTTTGCAACACCTTATAAGGGCCATAATACTTTGGTGATAATTTATTATCCTTCTTGGCTTGATTGAGTGACATTTGTTTGTATGGTTGTAGTCTTAAAAACAACCAATCCCCTACTTCAAAACTTCTTTCACTACGATGTTGATCTGCTTGTTGTTTCATGCAATTTTGTGCCATGGTCAGGTTGTCCTTTAAGATTTGGAGAACTTGTTGTTGATTCTCGTTGTGATCTTTCGTTGCTTGAATCTTAGATTTTTATTTTAGAGAAGAAGTGATGGAAGGAGGATGGTATCCATAAAGTGCCATAAATGGTGTCATTTTTGTTGCAGTATGAAAGGAAGTGTTATACCACCATTATGCCAAGGGTAACCATTTGAACCATTATATTTGTTTATCAGAGACAAAGCAGAAAAGGTAGCCTTCCAGACATTTGTTCACTATCTCAGTTTGTCCATCAGATTGAGGATGATAGGATGAGCTATGAGCCAATTGAGTACCCAAACAAGAAAATAATTCTGTCCAAAAATGTCTAGTGAAGATTGGATCTTTGTCACTTACAATAATCTTTGATCTGTCATGTAGCTTTTGAACTATCTCCATGAATGCAGTGGCAACAGTACTAGATTTCAAGGGATGAGAGAGTGCACAAAAGTGTGTGTAATTGGTTAGTCTATCAAAAATCACCATGATGACACTCTTTCCTTCATACTTTGGTAACCCTATGATGAAGACCATGGAAAAATCCTCCCAACACTGACTTGGGATGGATAATGGTTGTAAAAGACCTAGGGTCGTAATTGTTTCCACCTTATTTTGTTGGCAAACCAAACATTCTGCCACAAACCTTTGAACATCAATTTTAAGGCCATCCCAAAAAA
>SNQJ01S0066726.1:0-12995 GCA_010110895.2 Picea sitchensis | reverse complement strand
GGGTCCTTGCCATCAAACTTCCTCATATCAATCTTAGGAACGTGGTTGGTCTTCAAACCAAAGTTGGATTTTCTCCATTCTTGATTCACCTTACTTATGTCCTCATAATGAATTTCATGGGATGCATTTTCACTTTCAGGTGTCTTCTCTGTTACGAAATTTTTCAATACTTCCATGATCTCCCCTTTTAAACCCCCCATCATCTCTTATAGTTAATCTTTTGTTACTATCTTCTTTTGTAAATCATTTATGTCCCTACGGATTTCTTCACCTTCATCAAGAGTCCAAGTAGGATTGTTTGGAGGCTTATTTGGTGTATAAGTTCCCTTTTTGGGTGGCATGTTGACCAAGTATCACTTTTGAACCTTGATTTTGAGGTGGTTCTGCTAGACAATCTTTCTTCTATTGTATCTCCCAAGTTTCGGCCCTTCTGGGTATGAACATTTCTTTTATGTAGTTCTATAATATTTCTTCTCTGCAATGCCATAGGTCTAATCAAAATTAGATGTGCCAAGTGGAATTTACGGTAACTTCCCCACAACTTTCCGATTTTTGGCCTTTCCAGGAGATCTCACTTGTATAGCGTGCCCCACACAAAATAATTGATATAAAATTATGAAACTCACACCAGAAATACTACAGACTATCCACGATCTAATGAAATAAGTGCCACTCAATTTGGATACTCTAGGAAGAAGTTATGATTTTTTTACCTGGAACACCTTCTTGAGACTAGTCAATAGGACTAGTCAGATACCCTATCTTACATAGGGTGTATCTACAAATTTAAGATGACACAGAAGGTGAAATTTTTATCACAGATACCTTACTAATTTTTGTAAATAGATTCTGGAGTTCATGGTCTGAAACGTTAAAGAAAATTTGTTATAGCTAAAATTACATAATGACTCTGTTCAGGATGATTCCAGAACCCTATCTTGTACAGGCTGTATCTCTGAAAGTATAAGGCCTTAGGAACTGGATTGTGAACCCAAAGTACCTTGATTCATCTACTAAATATCCTCCAAGATGTTCCTTCTGAATCGTTGTAGAAAAAAAGTTATAGAGAAAAATCCAAGGTGTCTCAGATGTAGCAGCGAAACCCCAAGACCTTGAGCTCTGATACGATATGTTAAGAACCAAATATCAATATAGCATAGAAAAACCTTAGAAAAAGTACTCAACGCCTTGAAAAAGAGATAATTTTAGATAATAAGCCTCTTCAATGGGGAAACCTCCTTTTACCCTACTTAAATGTTCAAGTACAAGATGATTCAAAATGAAAATGTCTCCTTGGTATATATAGGAGACTAGGAGGTAGAATTACAACAAATGGCCTAAAGCCGACATAATTAAAATAACATTACTAATAGAATATTCCCCAATTAAGGGGTAATGAGCCAATATTAGGGCTTAACATTTTGTCCCTCAAGCAACATTCTGTCGCGTGAGATCTTTCTCAAGCGACAGATTAATAGAAACTTCTCCTCCGTCGCGTGAGATCTTTCTCAAGCAACAGATTAATAGAATCTTCTCCTCCGTCTTTTTTCTTTTCTTCCACCATGGAGGGTTTCTTGGGCATGTGAGAGAGATTTTTCTCAAGAGAGACAAGCTCGAGATGAACCTTGCTATACAGGAACCTCATTGGGGACATGCACTAAAAAACGATCAAAAGCAGCCTGCTCTAATACCATTGATCTGGATATCGTAAATATCCAATGAGAGTGGAGACATAATAAATAAATGCACAGAGATATCATGAATATCCAATAATATAATGGAAATTTATCAGAGATGCAACCATAAACACATAGATACATTAATACACAATTTTCTATTAATGAGTGAAAATGTACAAAGATTGTAAAAATACAGAGTGAAAGACTCACTAGAATTATGGCAGCTTATCTCTGAGAAGAGATGTAAAGGATACTCGTATTCAAAAGAAGATGATTGTTACAATGAGGCTCCAAAGGAATTTTTCATATAAGTAAAATCCAGAACCCTAACCCTAGAAGATGAAATTCCAAAATGTTTGCGGGCCCTGATTGGGGTAATTGATACGTCAACTTCCCGGGGGTGTAACTTTTGCATACGATCTTCGTTTGGGGCGCTCGATAAACCATTGGAAAGGTCTAATCGAGAAATATTTTTGACTGGCACAGGTCAATGTCTTTGGGTAGTCACCTAGGCCCCAAATCCCCAAAATATGTCATTTAGGGCCTCCAAATGGCCCCAGAACTTTGGAACCTGAAAAGCTGTCGAAAAACTGCCAAGATGGAAAACTGTTTTTTGAGCCCGTGGAATAGGTGGGTGGCCACTAATATCCACCTAGATCACTTTTTGATTGGTTAAACTAAGTTTAAATGGATGTTAGTGTCCACTTGTAGTGTTTCTATCTTGGTATAGGGGTCTAGTAATCCAAGGGAGGTTTTATCTCCCCATAGAAGAAACATTATGTGGCACCAACTACTACTCATATGATCTATTAACTTAACTTGTTTATGCGGGTTTAATCTACCATATTCCTTAAAATATTGGTTTGGAGGACAACATAGAGCTTATCTCCTTTTCCTCTAACCTTATGAGCTTTGCCTCTGATAATCAAATGAAAAATTGCAAAATAGACTCCTCTCATGGAGTCCTCATGGAGGTGGTTCTGCTTCTAGGTTCAGATTATAGTTTTAATGGTGGATATTAGATTTGGATTTAATATTTGTTTCATTTCCTCTCTATGATATTCCATTATAATCATATGGTATCCTGATATTGATGCGAAAATTAAACTTTGTGATTACTCCATGGATTAAGGGTTTTATCAGGCTGGTTAAGTCACCAAGTCTCTTCATAGCAGGGTTGTCACATGGTAAGAAGTTACTAACCATGGTTTATTGCTCTAATAACTAACTTCGTGGATTATTTAATTTACTTGTGAGTAATATCATTACTTTGTTATTTATGTAGAGAATGTCAACAACGTGCTAGTAAATGGATATGATAAGCTTACTACATTGGTTGGATAACTGACCACATGTAACAAATATTTCTATAGTTTCTTACAATAGTTTATGTGGTATACTATACCTTCATTATCCTTGTGTTTAAATTTTTTCCTTGTTGCAGGTAAGCTCATTTGCAGACTACGGCCATGGTTTAGCCCGTTTAAAAACTACAACAATGTTTATGCCTTGGTCGATGCCTTAACTGGAGCCAAGGAAGAGAGGCTATTTCGTCAAGAAAAGAAACCTATTGAATCTTATGTTTCCATTTCAAGGTATAGAAGTATTGGTTCATTATATTGATTGCAAAAATGTGTCAATCTATTATTGTTTACTTCACGAGTTACATAGTTGAATTAATTTCCCAAGATAATATATTCTAATACTCCATCTTTTTAAACCCTAGGTTTATAGTTTGTAATTATTCCTGAACATCCGAAGTTTCTATTTCTATTAATAACATTTATTGTGGCGTCCTTATGCCATACATATCATTACCTCTTTTAATGAGTTCAATGGTATAATATTTTATCATGGTTTTGTTTGATACGTAATCATTCCCTTGCTTTACAGGGTTACAACCTCATTTAACATTTGAATAGTTCCGTGTATGTATGTGTTTGATTCCAATCCTCTTATTCAATATATTGTTGGCATAGGGGCAGAACCAGGGTTCAACGTACAACAACGCACCAAAAAAATCCTAACTACCAACCCTTTCGGCAACACCTGCGAAGCAGGTGAAGGCTCACTCGAGGTAGAAGCAGGGGAGTTACAGGACATAGGTATCTGTAACCAAGATGGGACATAGATCTGTGATAACAACACTTCAAAGGTTATTCTATTAACACTTAGACTATGATATGCATTAGTTCATTAGATTTATTAACATCGCATAACATACTCAAATATAGATCGGCGCAGTAATAACAAATATTAAGCGACACTTCAACCACTTAGAACATAGCACTGAGTTAGATCTAACATTCATTTATATTTAACACAAGTAAAGCACTAAGTATCTACAGATCTATCTATTATACATAATAATCTAAGAACTGAGCAGATTCGTAACATAAACAACACAACACAAAGAAAACAAAAGACACAAGATATAAGTGGTTCACCCCAGTGTGGGGCTACGTCCACCAACTGCCTCATCTTCTTTATTATCCATCAATCTCTTACATTTAGTGACTCTTGTACACTAAGACACAGATTTGAGCTTCGCATAAGACAAGAGATATGCGCACTGAGCACTAGATCCTCCTTCCAACTAGGTCAAGGCACAGTGCCAACTCTCTATCAAGCACAAATCCTTACACATAGCTGTTCCCTTGCACAAATCCAATCGAATCACTTACACTTAGCCACTTCCCCTTCTTCTCTTCTTCTACTACAATACATTCTTACTTATTTATACTTTTACAATCCCTTACAATAATGCCTAATCATGGGAAAACCCCATGGGCCGACATCGCATAAACCATTACAAAAACCCTAAAGAACCCCTTACTAGGTCCACATAGCCCACAAAATGAGTGAGATCCGCGATCTTAGCTTCTCTTGGGTGCTCCTTCCTCTACCAATGTGTTGAAGTCCAAAAATTGGATCTAATCTGACCAAGGTTTCCTCAAAACTTGGTCGAGGGCCAACAAGCCCCCAACACTCACCTGTGGCTCATCCCGAGTCACTTAGTTTTGGATAACATTGCTTTGAAGGCCTCGATATTAACTCGAGCTACCTCAAATTGTTGCTTCTCCTGAGCCTCCTGCTTAGTGAGCTCCTTAATCATTTTCTCTATAATAGGCTCTTCCAAGCATTGTTCTACTTTTGCAACCATTTGGTCCAATTGTGAGCCTTGTCCATCAATTTCTTCGAACACTTTGCAGGCTTTGTCCTACATAGGTTGTAGCTTCTACGTGACTTCCATTACTTTACCCTGGATGGAAGCGATCTATTGTTGTACTGCACTCTTCTCCTGGGATCTCTTCATTATTTCAACTACGGTGAGTAGCTTCATTTGGGCCTGCATTGATAATGCCTGTTGATGCACCTCTTGTAACTATGCTTCCATCTTCCTTAGCTCTATATCTTCTGCGAGGCATTCATATGTCTGTGCACTTCTATTGCTCAGTTGTTTTCATTCTGAGATGAGGGCTGTGATTCTTATAACTATGTTCTTAGTAGCTCCCTCCCTCTAGTCATGCACTTCCTACAGAGTGCTCGACACTGCTTGGACCTCCAACTTTGTTATCCTCCCTTGAAGTTGTTGGATGGTCTCAGTGAGCTTCACCACTTGAGCCTCAAATTTCTCCCCCTATGCCAAGCCTGGCATGTATTGATATGCTTTATTCACTACTTCTTTGACTGCAGCCCTCTTTGCAAGCAACTTCTCCTTTTCTTTCTGTAGTTGGGTCTTTTCCTCTTGTACCATTGCCTAAACTTCTTCTCTCTGACTTTCGTAGGCAGTTAGATTGTACCGCACTACTTGTAATTGTTCTAAGGCTTCATATTTATCTTATTTCAAGGATTTTCTATAATTATCCTTCTCTTCCTGGACTTTATGAAGTCGAGCTTCTGTCGCATCTCCAAGTGTTCTCAATTGGGTTGGTTCATACCCTAATTCTGCAATCTATGACAAGGAAGGTGCAATAGGTACTGTGCAGACCAAACAAATATCTTGTTGTAATTCCTTCAATTCCTTCTCCACCCTTCCATATAGCTCTTCCTCCTTCACTCTATATATCTGCAAGATGTCCTCGGAAGCATCCTACATACCTTTGTCAACCAAACTGATACAGTCCTCTATGAGTGTGGATTCTAATTGGGACTTATTAGCACGTGCCTTCTTTCTTGTTGAAGGTTTCTTTGGAGAAACCTTCCTCTTTTGTGGTGTAACGTGTTACTGTCCCAGCAGGGGAATATTCTGGTGGTGTAGCTTCGCCTCCTACGTTATCACCCCCTCCTCCTTGTCCATCTACTTTATCTCCTCCTCCTCCTAGCGATCCAGATCCATTTTCTTGAGAAGCGTTGTCCTCATCATTGGTCTCTATATCCTGGACTTATTCCTATTTCTTCTTCTTCGTCATCCCACTAGAATATCTGGCATGCTCAACTCGAGTAACCATGGGGATTCCTATGGTGTTAGTATCAAATATCTTTGCATCATTGATGGGTACAAGGAACTCCTCTGGCCATTTCTTTGTGATCTTCTCCATGTCTTCATCTGTTAGCTTGTAGTACGACTGTAACTCTTCCTTGTTCTCATCTCTGCACACAATGATATAGATGAAATCCGAATCTACATGGAATTTTTCTATTGGTTTGTACTAGTGTAGGGTGCGCAATTTCATACATGGAAATGACTTGATGGAATCCTTCAATTGTTGATAGTATGCATGAACCACAGTGTTGGACTGCCACTACTTGGTCATGTCATTGGTGTACCACAAGGTGGAAAACCTAGCGGTCAACGACTCCAATGGTTCGGTCTCTGGAAAGGTGGCTCCTTCAGGCATTTTCCAAGCAACAAATGCGATCAAAATGGTCAACCAGTTGAAGTGGAACTCATACCCCAAATCTTGGGCTTCGCGACAATCCTTCTCCAATTCATTGACGAGGTAGCTCACCCATTTCATCTGCATGCCCGATACACATTTTCCTGTGAGGTCCACCGTGAACCCAATGACCTATGTGGGGCGGTTCTTCCTTATGAGCTTGCCAGCTATGAGTTGGCAAGCGAGGCACACTGCACCATTCTGCATAGAGGCTACCTTGTAATCTCTCTTTCCTTTTTCTACTTCTTCGTAAGATTTCTTGATGCGATATGCTAGGGATCGGTCTGAGGCCTTCCCTCGATAGAATTGCTAAGGGTCAGGTCCCTTCATGCTTAATCCTGTAAACTGGTGGATCAACATCAGATCCACAATAATCCTTCGATCGAGCCACATGTATCTTCCATGATAGCATGAAAAGAGGAGTTTAATGCAAGCATTAACCTCCTGGTGACGACCAAAATGACGAATATTCATCACATTCATCACAGTGGACTGCGCCAGTTACTTAATCCATGGCCGAGAGATGAGGAAAGGGTTCTTCCCAGTTGACCTCATCAAGTAGAGGTGGGGTACTAGTGTAGCATAGTCCTTCCTGTATCCTAGATTGAAGTCATTGTTCTTCAACAACGAGATCTATCCTAACTGACTCCTGACTATGCATATTCCTTTCAGAATGTACGTGGTGAACAAGGTGTACTCATAATCCTATGGGATGTTATCATGGTTAATGGCACTAGCCAAAGATGGGATATAATCTGGTAAGATCGATAGTATTTGCTTCACATTAGCCAGATCAGCGCGATGCTTACTTTATTGCTTAGTCACGGGGTTAACACGGCCAGAATGACGTCCAGTCGAAGGGGAAGCCTGTAGTCCCCTGGTCAATGATGCCTAGACACCTTTAGATAATGTTCTATCATCCATGATCTTCCTAAGAGCCTCCTCAACAAACTTCCCTAACTCAGTAGGCTCGCCCAACATTCTCACTTTTAAAAATATGGGTCGGGGTAGGCGAATGGGTAAGAGGGGTAGACAAATGGATGATGAGGTCTACCTTTAGATAACACATATTGACACATAGACAATACTTTGTTAGGTCAATTAATCATGGGTAGCAAAAAGGGGTCCCGACGCAGCATCCGACGGGTTAAATAAGCAGAGTAGCATAACTGATTCTTCCAATGGCCATGAATGCTTCCATCAATGCAGATCATTTCATTATGGCGCGGTCTCAACATCCCAAAAGCAATCCATCAGCCCATAAATTCATCTTCTAATCATTCTAGAGCATCGTTCTAACGATCAAGGTGCCTCCAATAGTCATATAGCTTCGCCAAGGTGAAGTCCCATTCTTCACGGTCATGTTGTTCTAGCGAGGCTCAAATCTTGCGAACCTGCCTCATGCAAGGTTCCATTCTGCGAAGTCTTCCATCTGGTCTTTGTAGATTCCTACATCTTTTCCAAATTATATTTCATTTTATCTAGCTTCCTTGCCTTTTTTCCTGTGATTTGAGTCTCGCTAAATGTTTCTGGAATGGTCTTTCCATTCTTATTCTTATCTTCTTCTAGTGCAGTGGATTCACATTGTTGTTGTGGACATACGTATTTATTGAATGGGTAGGTCTTTCAAACCTTCTTGCATTCTTTCAACCTTGATAGCTAATTCTCTTTCCTTTTGTTCCTTTTGCTTCTACATATCCTCTCGTTCTTCTATTAGTCGGTCTATTTTTCTAGCTATGAAATACCTTAGTTATTGCTTTTTCTTTTTTGTATCTTCTTCCTCTGCTTTCCTTCTGATATAATCCTTCTCAATCCAAGTCTTACCTAACAAAAGGGGGAAAGGGGCGTTGTCCCCAACAAACTTAATGACTTCAAATTCCTCTTCAGTCGATGTTCCATGAATAGTAATAGGTACATTAGTAACTCTTCCACATAGGGTCATCATATTTCCTTTAAACAATCCTATCCTTCCCAATGAAGGTACAATAGTAGGTTCTCCCAAAATTTTCCAAGTTCCTTCTGTCATAATATTCACTTGTCCTTCCTCATCCAAGACACAGTCTATGTCAAAGTCTTATATTCTTGCACTTATGCGATGTTTTACTTTCAGGTTCATGCATCCACTTATTAGTCCAAAAACTCTTTCTATTCATAGGAATAACATATATTTCTTCATTTCCATTAAATTTACTCAAATCATCTCTTTCTTTCAACTGCTCCCTAGCCTTCAGACTAGGAAAAAACCTATTAAACGTACTTAAGTTCATACATTCAAAACAAAAATTTTCACTTCTCTTACTCTTTTCAAATCACAAATCTTTACCTCTTTTAATATCTTACCTCTTTTCTTCATATTGGATTTCTTTCTTATCATAGAGATTCGTAAGTCAAGTAGAGTATTGCACACTTTAGCAACAGGTCTACGCAAAAAGATTCTCTTTTCTTTACTTCAGTTCCTAGCAATCAAAGTTTCAGGTCTTGATAATGAAACCATTTGTTGGCAGAGGAGTAGACCCAGGGTTCAATGCTCAACAATGCACCAACAAAACCCTAACTACCAGCCCTTTTGACAACAACTACGAATCATGTGAAGCCTCACCCGAGGTAGAAGCAGGGGGGGCTATAGGACACAGGTGTTTGTAACCAAGATGGGACACAGATATGTGATAACAACACTTTGCAGGGTATTTTATTAACACTTAGACGTTGATATGAATTAGTTCATTAGCTTTATTAACATCACATAACATACTCAAATATAGATCGACGTAGTAACAATAAATATTAAGCACTTCAACAACTTAGCACATAGCATTGAGTTAGATCTAACATTCATTTATCTTTAACACAAGTAAAGCACTAAGCATCTACAAACCTATCTATTATACATAATAATCTAAGCACTGAGAAGATTCGTAACATAAACAACACAACACAAAGAAAAGAAAAAGACATAAGATATAAGTGGTTCACCCTAGTGTGGGGCTATGTCCACCAACTACTTTGTCTTCTTTATTATCCATCAATCTCTTACATTTAGTTAATCCTGTGTACTAAGCCACAGATTCGATCTTCGCATAGGACAGGAGATCTGTGCACTAAGCGCTAGATCCTCCTTCCAACTAGGTCAAGGCACAGAGCCAACTCTCTATCAAGCACAGATCCTTACACATAAACGTTCCCTTGCACAAAGCTAGTTGAATCACTTGCACTTAGCCACTTCCCCTTATTCTCTTCTTCTACTACAATACATTATTACTTATTTATACTTTTACAATCCATTACAATAAGGCCTAATCATGGGTAAACCCCATGGGCTGACATCCCATAAACCATTACAAAAACCCTAAAGAACCCCTTAATAGGTCCACATATCCCACAAAATGAGTGAGATCTGTGATATCATCTTTGCTTGGGAGCTCCTTCCTTGACCAATGTGTCGAAGTCCAAAAAGTGGATCAAATTTGACCAAGGTTTCCTCAAAACTTGGTAGAGGGCCAACAAGCCCCCAACACTCACCTGTGACTCATCCCGAGTCGCTCAGTTCTGGATAATGTTTCTTTGAAATCCTCAAACTTAACTTGATCTGCCTCAAATTGCTACTTCTCCTGAGCCTCTTGATCAGTGAGCTCCTGGATCATTTTCTTTATAACAGACCCTTCCATATGTTGTTCTATTGTTGCAACCATTTGGTCCAATTGTGAGCCTTGTCCATCAATTTCTTCAAACACCTTGCAGTCTTTGTCTTGCAGAGGTTGTAGCTTCTGCATGACTTCCATTACTTTACCCTAGGAAGTGATCTATTATTGTAGTGCATGCTACTCCTGGTATCTCTTCATTCTTTCAAGTACGGTGAGCAACTTCATTTGGGCCTACAATGATAATGCATGTTGATGCGCCTCTTGTAACTGTGCTTCCATCTTACTTAGCTCTGGATCTTCTACGAGGCATTCATATGTCTGGGCACTTCTATTTCTCATTTGTTTGTATTCTGAGGTGAGGACTCTAATTCTTACAACTGTATTCTTAGCAGCTTCCTCCCTCTGGTCACACACCTCCTGTGGAGTGCTAGGCACTTCTTGGAGCTCCAACTCTGTTATCCTCACTTGAAGTTGTTGGATGGTCTCGGTGAGCTTCACCACTTGAGCCTCGACTTGCTCCTCCTATGCCAAACCTGGCACAGAGTGATATGATTTATTCACCACTTCTTTGACTATCCCTCTTTGCGAGCAACTGCTCCTTTTCTTTCTATAGTTGGGTCTTTTCCTCCTAGACCATCAACTAAAATTCTTCTCTTTCACTTTCGTAGGTAGTTAGACTGTACCGCACTACTCGTAATTGTTCTAAGGCTTCATAGTTCTCTTGTTTCAAGGATTTTTTAGCATTCTCCTTCTCTTCCTGGACTTTCTGAAGTCGAGCTTATGTTTCATTTGCAACTCTTCTCAATTGGGTTGGTTCATCCCCCAATTCTGCAATATGTGACGAGGAAGGCACAGTAGGTACTGCAGGGACCAAACGAATAGCTTGTTGTACTTCCTTCAATTCCTTCTTGACCCTTACATATATATCTTCCTTCTTCGCTCCATATCTCTGCAATATGTCCTCAGAAGCATCCTACATAGCTCTGTGAACCAAACTGATATCGTCCTTTGCGAGTGTGGCTTCTAATTGGGGCTTATTAGTGCATGTCTTCTTTCTTGTTGAACGTTTCTTTGGGGAACCCTTCCTATTTTATGGTGTTATTGTCCCAGCATGGGGATCTTCTGGCAGTGTAGCTTTTCCTCCTCCTTTCTTATCCCCTCCTCCTTGTCCATATGCTTTGTCTCCTCCTCCTCCTAGTGATCCAGATCCATTTTCTTGAGAAGTGTTGTCCTCATCATCCGTCTCTATATCCTCAAGTTCTTCCTGTTTCTTCTTCTTTGTCGTCCCACTGGACTATCCAACATGCTCAACATGAGTGACCATGGGGCTTCCTATGGTGTCAGTATTGGAGATTTCTACATCACTCACAGGTACAGGGAAATCCTCCGGCCATTCCTTTTCTATCTTCTCCATGTCTTCGTCTGTTAGCTTGTAGTACGACTGTAACTCTTCCTTATTCTCATATCTAAGCGCAATGATATAAATGAAATATGGATCTGCATGGAATTTATCTTTTGGTATGTACTGGTGTAGGGTGTGTGGTGTCATACATGGAAATGACTCGATGGAAACCTTCATTTGTTGATAGTATGCATGAAACACAACATTGGACTGCCACTACTTGGTCATGTTGTTGGTGTACCACATGGTGGGAAACCTAGCGGCCAACGAATCTAATGGTTTGATATCTAGAAAGGTGGCTCCTTCAGGCATTTTCCAAGTGAGAAATGCGATAAAAATTATCAACCAAGTGAACTATAAATTGTACCCCAAATCCTGGGCTTCGCAGCAATCGTGTTAGGTGATTTATATGTACTAAAAAAGACACTAAACTACCCTCAATTAAATTGTCAACCTGAGGTAAGTAAACTTAGATTTGTATAAAAATATATGCCAAAGGTAGAAGGTTGGTAGGAGTGTAGACTAACTAAGGAAGGCAACTATCTAGGGCTAATCTACTCAAGCAAACCTATCTAATGAACAAACCCTACTAAGCAAGCTATGATTCAAAAAATGGAAGCAAATCTACCTGTTATCACTGAAATTTCGTCCGCACGTGGCGACAAGAACTCCACATCATCAAAATAGGACTGGAGTCATTCATGGCACATGATTAATGCCACAACATTGCAAAAGGGTAAAAAACTATACCAAATGACCAAAAATTTGAAGGGTGCTTTACAACATCTGGGTGCGCGCATGTATGCACGTAATAGCATCGTACAAAGCACACATATGTGCACAAGGCGCGGCTGTTGGGAGAAAAACCCGCGCGCCTGCTAAACGGTGCATTTATTGAAATTGGTCGGCCTCCCAACCACTAATGGATCAGCTCCCAAGTCGATTTGACACCAAATCCGAGCTCAATCCTCATGGTGGGATGGTCAAAGACCTAATTGAGCCCTAAAGAGCCCCTTTTCACATTCAAAAGAGGTCACATAATAACCCAATGCTTGGCTATAAAAATCCATGAATGACCACCATTTTCTCAAGGAATTCTTTGTATTGTTATGCTGCTAAGATTGCTAAGGACTCATTCTTTGGCAATACACATCACAAGCTGCATTTCATAGAGCTATTCACCCCTCACTTGAGTGAATAAGCTTGGACTTATTTCACCCACATTTTCATCTTTTCATTGTAAGGAGAGAAAGATTTGAGGGCCTCAAGAGCCTTCCATTGGAGAAAGAAGGGACCCAAGTCCCCTTTCTTCTTTGTGCCTTTGGATTTCATCAACAGATCAGCTTATACATTGGTGATATTGGTCCATTTGTCTCTATTTTTCATTTTCTCA
>SNQJ01S0066725.1:22197-40000 GCA_010110895.2 Picea sitchensis | reverse complement strand
AATTAAGTTTTTTCTAGAGTATTTTACATAACTAAATGCATGTTTATTTGCTTATATATTATTTAATCATATAAAGAATTTGTCTTTTATGATTCATGCAGGTCTTGGTGATGGAAATGCATCTCGTGGACAACTCTTATCAAGTTGTATGGGCTAATGGATATGGAAAAAGCTAAGGGTTTTGACGTGTTTTTTAAAGTAGGATTTATACTAGTAAAAGTTCACAATCCTCATGAAAGGATAGAATTGCATTTTTGGTAGACAAGCATCAATATTTTTAACAAAGTATGAATCCTAGACTGTGGGAAAAACCTTTTTTTGTATTCTTACATTGACCAATACAACTATAACAGATTTTTAGTACAAAATCTTAACTACACACACACACACACACACACATGTACACACACATATATGAACCATAAGTAAACAAATGATAGAAGATAAATGGAGAATATGTATTGATAGGAGTGAATGAAGATAATAATATGAATAATGGAGTGGAGAGTGCACTCTAGCCTTGAATTGACTGATACTTGCATCCAACATGTCTCAATGTAATGTATGTTGTGATAGTTGTGTCTTCTCACTATAGTGTATGTTTCTATGTCCATCATGGGATTCCTAGAGCACCACCTATCATTCATGATCCAATACATATTAGTCAATAATTCCATCCATTGCTAATGTGTGCAAGTACTGTATGATTAACCAATAATTTGTATTCTTAATTATGAGCTATCAATCTTTACTATCACCATATTCTTCTAGTGCATGTAGATTTATATTTGAAGTTGGAAATATTAGTGAAGAATTCAAGAACTACATGTTATAGTAGGAAAACCCCCCTACAGACTACACTAGGGTTCTAAAGTGTAGGCATAGCTAACCGTCTAAAGTCTCCTACTTTTAACCACTATCCCAATAGTACCCCACATTCATGTATAAAGTACAAAGTATAGGGATCCGATAGTATTACCTTAAACATTGTGTCTGGTCTCGATCTCTTTGTGTTCAGTCATTCCTCGACTACAAGTCTCCTCCCAAGGCCAACCTACATTCACCAAAAGACAAACAAGAAACTACAAACATGCATTTTATATATGAATTAGTGGGTTATATTTCATAATAAAATGTAAATCAAACATGAAGATTGAACACATCATATGGCGGGATGAAAAAGGTACTTCTTTATATTAATCTCACAAAGTCACTTACAATATGAGATTGGTGACTGCTCCTCGAACCCGGTCCTGGGCTCCTATTCACCAAGATCCAACTGCTTCCTTGTATCTTTCTCCTCTTCACCTCTCTCTAGGGAATGGATTAGGCTAGTAATGGAGGAAAAAGGAAAGAATAAGGAATTCTGGCTCAAAACTCACAATGTGGCTGCAAATTCTTGGGGCAAGGGGGAATTATGAAATGGGTAGAGTTTCACTGCTTTCATGTTTACTCTTGGAATGAGACCCCAACAACTCCTTTTATATGCCAAAAATATAGTTATTCGGTTGAGTGACGGGCTATGGGTGGTAAATTGGTTAGGAAACTACCCAAAATCCCGTATCCCCTTGCAAATTTTATTTTTTTGCAACTTTTATGGGTATAAGCAGAATGTAATGGTGCAACTAGCATACTTATGCGATACATAGTGGTGAAACAAGCATGTGTACGTGGGAAGTAGTGGAGCAGGGCATGCACATCTTCAAAAATAGTGTTTTTTAAGAAGATCTTTTAGTGATGGCTTGGCAAAAATAGCAAGTAAAATGGCCTGATGCCAAGTATGCATATGTGGTGCAATTTAAGGTTATAACCGATGCCCCCTAATGTGTGAGGTCAGAAGAGCATCTGATGGCTGAAATACATTACAAATATTTACCAATGTATGAAGCGAGTGAGCCCAGGACCAGAGTTTAGGAGGTGTCATCTGCAAAAATAACAATTGTCTCACTGAGGCAGGCATACCCATGCTCGGGATGAAATAAATCATGGTTGCCAATCAAATACACTGTAGATACATGTCATATAACTATGTAAAGTGTAGCCATGAACAATACACAACGGATCTACATCTCAAAATCAAAGATATACATGTATCGTATCCATCTTCAAGAAGCTAATGACTCCTGATGGATGGAGATGAGACCTTCAGATCTCAAACAATGACTTCAAGATATTCAAAACTAGGGTAGGAGTGTAATGTGAATGTACGACTTCACTACCCTAAGGTTTTTGACGGCTCGTCGGGGAACAAACAAGAGGATCTTGATGATCAGACAAAGGACTTCAAATGATTTCGAATAAGGACTTGATTGGAATTTCATAATGGCCGGGCATGAGAACAAGAGACAAAATGCAGAAGGGACGACTCAATCTGAGTAAAAATTTCCCTTGGACAAAAGCACGACAAATGATGTGACTCAGGCAACATGTATTGACATAAGTTCATGATGCAGGAGGCAACGCAAAATCTCCATATGTTTGGAAGAATAACCAAACAGAGGAGGACACAACTCTATGTAGAAAGAAAAACTTCCTAAGGTCATATTAAATCCCAAAGCTTGATGAACAAACGAAAGGATGTTCTTTGTCCAAGGGTGACTCATTGTGTTTCCATAAAAACAAAATAATTTTCCCATCCTCTTTTTGGGGTATATTTTATTTTTTTGTCTCTTTCAATAATTTTGGAAATCTTGAAAAAGAATAAAAGAATGATACGTTACAAAGGAGGAACGAGTGTCTCAAACATACTAGTTCCTAGTGAAAGGAACACACTGATGCTCAGAGAAAGGAGACATATGTAGGCAGAGGACACTCGGGAAAATTCCTCCATGGGTCAAGGTGTTAAGACACAGAGGAAAAGTGATACAAGGCTTGCATATAAGGCATGCTTCAAAGGTTCAATTGAGAGCCACATGGAGCTGACATTAGGACAAAGACATAGGAATGAAAATGTGATTAACATGACACAATGATAACATCCTTCGATGTAATTTTAACGAGCTCAAAGAAGGTAAGCTCGATGTTTTTTCATTTTTAGAGAGTCTGAAAAAAGCATAAAAGAAGACTCCACTGGGGTACCTTTTTAGAAGGTAGTCTAGTCGGTTTGAAAAAGGGGTAAACTAGCATCGAAAAGACATCTATTCAAAACCATTTTAACGAGTGTGAAAAAGACAATATCACTTGGAAATATTTTCAATTTTAAGGATTTTGAAAAGAGCTTAACTATGGACTCACTGCCTTTTTCTAGATTTAGTCTCCTTAGCTCGAAAAAGTGAAATTTACTTAGTAGAAATCTCTCAGCGAGATGAATATATCGAGGTGTACCTTTTTCCTCCTTAATCTACTGTCCGAAAAAAGGAATAACTTATGCCAATAGATGTTTTTCTGAACCAATTAACGAGTGTGAAAGAACAAGGCCACTCAACGATCTTTTCAATTTTAAGGAGTCTGAAAAGAGCTTAACTATGGACTCCGTAGGGAACGTTCTTCTGGACTAGTTTAACGAATGTGAAGAAACAAGGTCACTCGGTAATCTTTTCATTTTTAAGGAGTCTGAAAAGAGCTTAACTATGGACTCCGTGGGGGTTCCTTTTTCGTAAATTTAGTCCCTCAGGCCCAAAAAAGGGTTAATCTTATACCTAAGAATACTCTTCTAGTGAACCGAAGTTCCTAGAGTATATCTTTATTCGTACAGTTGATTGTCCATACCAAAAAAGGGGTAAAATACCGTCGGACAGACATTCCTTCAAGTTTTAGTTTGGCGAGCATGAAGGGAAACAAGATTGCTCGACAATCTTTTCATGTTTATAGAGTCTGAAAAGGGCTTAAAGAAGACTCATTTTTGTTTTGGAGTCTCGAGGGTGAGGTCAAGAGTGATGATGAATCATGCAAATGAGGCTCAAACTCCTAATCAGGAAAATACTAACAAGGACTCCCAAGCCTAAAGTCATTAAGGGCAGCATGGACACCAAAATGCAAGAAGGATCTATCTAGGGTATCCATGTAAAATAATGCTCTACCAATAAATTAGAACACTTCTAAAGCATTGATGACGGTTTCGTGTTGCAATTTAGTGGGATCGATCCTATGGTGAAGCGGAAAAGACAACGAGATGAAAAAGTGGAGGTGGAATCCTAACTTAGATGCAAAAGGTTGGAAAAATGACTTTTACCAAAGGACCTTCAAAAGTGACCCATCTCTCAAAAGGTTTCCAAAACCAAAAGTGGAGTGTGTCGTAACATCCAATAAGAAACTCAAGAACCATGATAAACGATTTTTAGACCAGAAAAAACGACAAAAGGGATCAAAAAATGACAAAAAGGGCCAAAAAAGTCTATAAATAGAATCTTGGCAGCTCATTATCACCATTGCAAATTGAGAATTGACTAGAAATCCAAAAAAAACCCTTTGCTAAAAGAGTTGATTCCGGAAGCTTCAGTGGACGAAACAAACTTCTGCTTAGACCAAGTAAGTATAAATCAACCCCTCTTGCAATTCAATACTTCCCTTTTTGTTTATTTTAGTTTTTTGTGGAGGTGCGTACTCTTAAAAAGGTGTGGCCTTGTGTGTACGCGGGCTGTCCAAGGACAACACACGTATGCCCACGGGAAGAAAACAACCTGACCGCATGCATATGCGACTATGCTCAAAACACCCCGCGTACACCCTCAAACACATGGAAAAAATTGAAAAACAAGAGTTTAACTCTCCTTTGAACTTGTCATTTTGTAGGATGTATTTCCATTGGAGAGAGAGGGAGCATGAGGACCTTGATGTCATGGTTAGAGAATACCCTACTGATGTCGCCACATTAAAACAATGCGGGTTTTGGAAATTATTTGAGTGTCCACTCATGAGGGCACAACCTAGGCTGTTGAATTCCTTCGTAGATTACTCGCACCCCAACGCTGAGGCATTTATGCTCGAGGGATAGTCATTGACTCTAATGACTGAGGATATTTATTTTTTGAATGGCCTCTCTAGAAGAGGGGAGCTAGTCAACCATTATGCTTTTCCTCCTGGTCCTCACAACATAGCTGAATTGATCAGGCTACACTGCGAGGCTGGTACAAATAAAGTGGGTTCTCATGCGCCAATCCACAATATTTCCAACCTATCACTGCAAGTGATATTTTTACTTATTGGGCAAATCATTGGATCCAAGAGCTTACATCAGGCCTCCCGGGCTCACATGCATTGTCGGGTACAGTGCTTAAATGCATGAATGTTCAAATGGAGCACAACCATGCTGAATTTCATGAAGAGACAGCTGACATAGTATCATGGGTGAACCAACAAAAACTTCGGGTTCGAGACTGTTCTATGCTCCTTTTTCTTCGAGAGGGTACCCAGTCTTAGTTGGCAAGAGACAATACGGGGGCACATGGCCTCCTTCCCAGCAGTGTGCAAATGGGCGACATTATTGCTGCGACAAGGGGGAGGAAGGACCATTGAGGCCTTTGATGATACTTTCTTCGACTGGTGGTCTCGGCAGATTCTGGCTATAGAGGACTACCCCTCTGCCGGGATCAAATTCTCTAGGGATCTTGATATGCCCGTACCTCCTAGAGAAGAGCGAGGAGAGATAGGTATGTTTTTTTTAATGTTATTTATTTTTTATTTCTTTTTATATATATCATTTTTATGTGTACCATATTACCTGACAACTATGTATCTGTTATGTACAGATGTGGGATCAGTGTGTCCAACAAACTTCTCGAGGACCAGGCGGCATCCTCGACCAATGGAAGTACTATCCAGAGCCGTCGGACTAGCAGTAGTAGTAGGGGGACCTCCAGCTGGAGAGGCTAAGAGAGTTTTGAGACGGGTAGAGCGGAATCTCACCGCACTCACTTGCGCAATCCCTATGGTAGAGATCGAGGATCTCCCGCCATCGATGCAACCTCACGTAGTTGGAGTGCCACAGACCTGGGTCCAACTCTTCCGGTGTTTGGAAAACACCGTTGTTCACTATGGTAGGGACAACAGGCCCCGCCCTTAGCTAGGATGGACTACTTACGTGGTGAGGGCACTTTTGTATATTTTTAAGGGAATAAGCCCCATGATGTGTACCAGACATATTATTTTTTGAGGCACTTGCGCCCACCTATGTACTCTGAGACATTCAATATATATATATCTATACATATATGTATTTAAATCTTTTTATGTCTTATGGATTACATTTATTTACAAATGTATTTACACGTGTATGTGTGTGTTTTTTCTTACGTTTGAGCAATATGCCAATCTAAAATGTGATCAGCTAGAGTATCAGTGATTTGATTTAATCTCCTATGAACATGGATATACGTAATGTAATCAAATCTTCATTCTAAAAGACGTAGCCTAAGAAATCGTCAGTGTAGAGTCGGATCATAAATGTGGTAAACCCTATTTAACTGGGACACAACTAGCTGAGCATCTAAGTAGACTCAAAGGTGAGAGATACCATGCGACAAAGCATCATGAAGAAACTCTATCACTGTGTTGTATTCGACAAAATTGTTTGTGTCGTCGCCTAAGCAGATACCTCCAGAAGATAACAACTATCCCTAAGGTGTGAAGATCACCCAAGATGCAGAAGAGACCCTTCGAGTGTGTCAGCTAGTGTCGTCCGCGAACCCAACCAACACCTCTGATTCACTTGACATCTTCCACAGTGAAAAAGATGACATAAAAAATGATACGTCCATAAAACAAAAAGACACAAAGTAAACTACATAATGTTGGAGTTACTTCACACACACCTAGGATTTATTTTTCTTAAGTTTTTTCCTTGTTTATTAGTCATATTTAGTCATTATCCAGTCTCCTATATTTTAGGAGAGAATATACCACCTGGAGAATATTCTCTTTCGGTTGACACTTCAGTTTGACTAGTTGAGTTGAGTTTAGATGTTGCATTGGTTTTGTCACCATGCAACATTGGGATCATCACCATCTAATGCACACTTTCCTTGGGATCATCACCAGACTGGTGCATTACCCTTGATTCCCTTATTTAACTCCTCACTACTCTTTGTTCAGTCAGTTAACTGAAGACTAGTTGACTAGTTAACTCAACTAGGTGGCAGTTCACTCCCGTAACTTCCCGAGAGACTAGACTAGGTGGCAATTCACTCCCATAACTATTGGTGTGTGTCTAGATCACTCTATACCACCACTATGGTGCACTGGTTCACCTCCAGTGTGAACTCATTGAGATATACAGAGTATATCATGTGTAAACTATTCATTTTTCACAACAGTTAATGAGAATTCTTCCATTCTTTCTCTCTTGCTTCTTCTTTCTCAATTTATCTCTGAAAATGTGTGTGGTATTTTCTAGCTAGATATATTATGTGCAGGTTCAACATATTTACATGGTATCAAAGATGACAGACTTCTAAGCAAAAGCTACACCAAATTATTTTTGCAGGTATTGAAGATTGAAGAACGCAAAAAAGATGGAATATATGTTTTACTCACCGATAATACTTCTCACGCCTCAAAACTGTTTGGAGTGGAAGCCAAATATTCTACTTATTCTCAAAAGTAGAGGCTTATACCAAATAAAAATGGCAATGGAAGTAGATCCTGATTCCGTCGATGAGAAAAATGACTTTCTCAATAGACAAGATATGGCCATAGGATTTATCTTCTTGTCTATCTCTCCAGAAATTCTCCACCAAGTATATGATGACTCACAAGAATCAACTCCAAATGAATTATGGACCAGATTGGAGTTTCTATTCAGGAATAAAGAATATTGTGAAGATTTCATGCAGGAGGTTGAACAGATAGAGCCAGAAGAGAAGCCATCAGAAGATCAAGCCTCTTATTATGAAGAGTCTTCTACAAAAGTATTTGTAGAAATTTGTATTCCATTAATTGAAGATGATGTCTAGTCCATTTCAGATTTGTTTTCTGAAATTCATGTGGAAGATATATGGCATGCATCTCAGGAGTCACATGCAGACACTTTTGCATGCACAATGCATGCATCTCAGGAGACAAAAAGGGAGCAACGAACATCATACTCAATTATGATATTTTCTGAGAAAAATTTGCAGAAACAAATTGGATATTTGAATTTCTCTCAGGAAAATATCCAATTTCAAAAAAACAATCGTCCAAAATGGAGTCCGGGAATTGAAGTTATGATCGTTTTAAATTCATCAAAATTTTTGCGTTTTTTTTCGGAAACCACCGCACGGTTTTCAAAATTTCATCCAAACTTTATTGGGATCTTATTCATTATCAGAAGAGAAAGTGGATATGTGTGGACATCTCAATGATGCATCTACTTCATCAGATCAGTGCAGACATCTACATCTTCAACAAAATCTTCAACGAGCACAAACTTGCACAGTTGCGAGGTCTTCTTGGAGTGAAGGACAAGGTTGCTTAGCAATTGTTTTTTGTTCCTTCTCAATTTTTTTTACATACATTGTACCTTGAGGGGGGATTTCCCCCATGAGGTTTTCCCTCTTTCCTCACTTTATTTTTAGTGTATCTTTTGTATTTGGGTACCTAACATGGCCTCATTGTTCAGACCCATTCTTTATTTTCACCATAGTGATGTTCAGGGGGGATGTTGGAGATACTTCACACACACCTAGGATTTATTTTTCCTATGGTTTTTCCTTTTTTATTAGTCATAATTAGTCATTATCCAGTCTCCTATATTTTAGGAGAGAATATTCCACCTGGAAAATATTCTCTTTCAATTGACACTTCAGTTTGACTAGTTGAGTTGAGTTTAGATGCTGCATTGGTTTTGTCACCATGCAACATTAGGATCATCACCAGCTAATTCACACTTTCCTTGGGATCATCACTAGACTGGTGCATTACCCTTGATTCCATTATTTAAATCATCACTACTCTATGTTCAGTCAGTTAACTAAAGACTACTTGACTAGTTAACTCAACTAGGTGGCAGTTCACTCCTGTAACTGCCTAAGAGACTAGAATAGGTGGCAGTTCACTCCTGTAACTGCTTGAGAGACTAGAATAGGTGGTAGTTCACTCCCGTAACTATTGGTGTGTGTCCAAATCAGTCTAGACCACCACTATGGCACATTGGTTCACGTCTAGTGTGAAATCATTGATATATACAGAGTATATCATGTGTAAACTATTCATTTTTCACAACAGTTAATGAGAATTCTTCCATTCTTTCTCTCTTGCTTCTTCTTTCTCAATTTATATCTGCAAATGTGTGTGGTATTTTCTAGCTAGATATATTATGTGTAGGTTCAACACATTTACATATAATAACTATACATATGTACAATAATTCACCTAAGGTGACCCACCTATGAGTAATACTTTTTGAGGTAGAGCCCATTTCTAGGCTCCACCAAAGCTTTCCCTTCAAAGTCAACCAGACGATAAGCACCCTTATTTAAAACCTCCTTCACGATGAAGGGTCTGAACCACATGGGTTTGAACTTGCCTACCCCCAAAGGGTCCTTATCTTGGTCGTAGACTAGGACAAGGTCGCCCTCAAAGAAAATCTAAGGACGAACAAACCGATCATACTGACACTTGACTCTTTTCTTGTGAGCCTTGTTAGCCAAGGCTACGTCACGATATTTCTCATTGAGATGTTCGAGATATAATAAGCGTTCCTCAAGAAGTGAAGTGTTTGGCAATAAATATACTTCCAATTTAAGAGACAGGATCTAGAACTCTATTGGCAAGACTGCTTCCAACCCGTAAAAGAGTTGAAAAGGTGAAAAATTGGTTGCAATCTTTACAGACGTTTGATAGGCCCACAATGCAAAGTACAACATCAAATTCCAATTTGAATTGGCTGAATTGATCATTCGTTGTATAATAGTATTGAGGGATTTATTCATAGCCTCCACCTGACCATTCACTTGTGGGTAGTAGGGTGATGAATGCTCCTACCTCAATCCAAGATTTGATGTTAACTCAGACATTATTTTGTTTTGGAAGTGACTGCCATGATCAGTGACAATCTCCTTCGGGATACCAAACCTTGATATTATCTGATTGAACAAAAAGAGAGATGTTGTCTTTCCATCATCTTTAAACGTTGGCATAGCTTTGACCCACTTTGTGAAGTAGTCTATTGCTACGATGATATAACGATACCCCCTTGCTAAGGCGGGGTGGCATGTAGTATAATCAATCCCCCACTTGGTGAAGGGGAAAACTGTGACGACGGGAAACATGGGAGCAGGGTGTGCCCTCATCTTCTGAGAGAATATATGACACAGGTGGCACTTCTTGATCGATTCAACGCAATCCTTGATTAACGTTGGCCAATAGAAACTGGCTCGTAGAATATTTTGGGTTGTTTCCAACCCAGAAAAATGACCACCACATGATCCCATGTGGAATTCATTGAGCACGAGTTCCTCTTCTTCATGAGTGAGACACCGATGAAGGATGCAATCTACACCTCGACAATAAAAAGTGTCTGTGAGTATGAGATAATTCTTGGCCTGATGGCATATATGTCGACGCTCATCACAAGAAACAGAGGTGGGGCACTTCAAAGTCTGGATATATAATAGTATATCTTCATAATAGGGGTCCGAATATGCAATCAAAAACATATCTCCTTTAATAGGTGACTCTTTAGGTATAACATCACTTGACTTGACTGGAAGTTCCGAAATGAGTTCTACAAAGACTAGTGAATTTTTGGACTTAGCGGAAACAAAATCCAAGTAAAATTATTAAAGGATAACTTTCCACTTACTGATCTTTCTGGCGATAACACATCATGTCAGCATGTATTGAAATGGATTCACAACGACGATGAAGGTGGTTTTACACAGCAGAATGTAATGATAGAGACGTTGGATAGCATGTACTGCTGCCAACGCCAATTTCTCAATGTGGGAGTAGTTGGGTTTTGGTCCAACCAGGCCTCGACTCAGGTAATAAATCACATGTTCTACAAGAATATCATCCTCTTGAACCAAGACCATACCGATGGTCGACTCTACGGTGGCTAGATACAATAAGAAATCTTTATTATAATTAGGTGGCCAAAGTAGAGGGGCAGACGTGAGGGCGCATTTCAACGCTTCGAAAGAGCATTGAGAAGCTTTGTCCCAATGGAAAGGAATGTCCTTCTTAAGTAAACACATAAACCCTTTAGTGATCTCGGCATATTTTGCGATGAAACGACGTAAAAAGTTCAGTTTTCCCTGTAAACTCTAAAGCTGAGGGACTGTGCACGGGGGAGGAAATTGAACTATCGCCTCAACCTTTAGAGGATTGACCATGATCCCTGTTGTCGAAACTATGAAACCTAGAAGACGACCTAACGTCACAGAAAAACTGCACTTGTTTGGATTCAAGCGAATCCGATAGTAGTGACATCGCTCAAATATAAGTCAGAGGTGTGTGGGATGATCAACTCTCTTACGAGATCGTGATGCTAAATCATCGAGATAATCCTCGATTATGTGTCTTAGGTCGTGGACAGAAAAAGACATGGCCCGCTGAAAGGTGGCTACAACATTCTTGAGGCCAAAAGGCATCTTCTGATAAGAGAATGTACCCCATGGACAAATGCAAGCGGTTTTATGCTGGTCTTCAAGCTTAATCTATGTTTGATTGTATCCCGAAAAACCATCCATGAAAGAAAATTCGTGTGGAACGACGACACTTGAAATATTTCAATCTTAGGCTGGTTAGGGAAAGCCGATATGAAATTAAAATTACCAGAAGGAGGCAAGTAATCGAAAGTACCCATCAAAGGTGGGCACAAACCAACCCCTACATTGACAATGTCGGGATGTGGGTTATCAATCATCGAGACCATGGATGCCCCCAATGAAGGGTCAGGACGGGAGAAGGATAGTTGATCAATGGACACGATTCGACCCTCATGTGGAAATAACAAGACCCAAAAAACTATCGTGACCATTGCATGCATGGCATAAGTCCAACTCCTTCCTAACAAGATATTGTAGTCGAGAGGTGCATCGACCACTTCAACCTCGACGCACATAGTCTTCCCCCCTAACTGTACAGGGAAAGAAGGGATGATTCCATGTGGTCGGAATGAATGACCATCAAAAGTGGTAAGAAGAGTAGGTGACAAAGACAAAACTGGTTGGACAATGGCCTTCCAACACACCAATGACATCACGCATGTCGAGGCACCCTCATCAACCACCATGTGGAAAATATTTCGTCTAAAAGTTTTCATGGTATAAGCCACTACTATCTGAAACGCCACGTAGTAGGGGAGATGAGGTTTTAAGTCGGTCGTATCGAGCATGATCGTTCTTGGATTACAGGTCTTAGTGGATCCTATTGCAGCTACTAGAGCCTTTCTCTGCGAAGGGCAGCTATGGAGGAATTCCAAAGAAGACATTGCGCAAGGGGTTTGTGACAAATCCTCCACCACAAAGTAATTCTGGGTGACCCTTGTGTTTGGATTATGTGAATCTTTCTTTAACGCCTCTTTTAGGATGCGTGTCATTGTTTCTCACAACGTCTTCTTGATCTTGAGAGGAACAGATGGGTTTTTGACTTCTTTACCCTTCTCAGAAGTGATTGGCATTCCATAATCGTGTGCCCTAGTATCTATGTAGGCGTCACCTTTCAACATATAAACATTCAAGGTTGAGGGATTATTAGACAAAGAAGGGGGTCCCTGACTACCCCCATCTACGTTCGAAGAGGCTTGAGTTAGATTTTTCCTATGAGGAAACAGGTTCGTTAACACTGTAGGCTGTTGTCGTGCAAATAACTTTTGGTCCTCCGTGAGTCGGGGGTACATGTGAGTTGGGTGGTCTTCCATGAAATGGTTACATAGATACTTCAAATTCTTTCTCTCTATGTTTCCCCTACCATCATTGTTGGTGGGTTCCTTATCCCCCTTACCCTTTTTTCGATGTTTCTTCTTTCCGTCATCCTATTGGTTAGGTTTCAGGTTTGTCGACTACATAGTGTGTACATATGACATTTGAGTAGGGGGAGTAGCCGAATTAGGAGTTTGGTTAGCTATTTTCTGCTGTATCAACAATTGCTACAATTTATTTGACATCTGATCAACAGGCTTCGCTTGTGCTGAACCAACGATACTATCGGCATGTGGTCCAGACTTCTGTCTGGTCTTGACAAGTATAGAGCGTGACGAATCTGGAAAAACTTCTTAAAGTAAACTAGACTGAGAGTATATTAGCTCTAGTTGTTGAGCTCTCATTATCGCCTCTTCCTCAGAGAATACTCCTAACATTGCAACGTCTTTGGACAACTGAGGGACCAAAGACTTGATGAACCACTCTAGTAGAAAAACCGGTGGTATTGGTACCTTTATAAAACTCTTCCTCCACCGCCATTCTCAGATGTGATCTGAGATGTGGTCAGCCTTTTTTTTCTCAAAGTTGGCCAGCAATTCAATGCCGACATCGTGTCTCACAGGTAATTGAAAATGGTTCAGAAAAACCATTGCCAATTCACCAAAAGTAGAGTATCTGGAGTAGTCTAGCTCGATGTACCATTTCGCGACACTCCCGATAAGAGTGCATTGAAACAGACACAACTAGACAGAGTCATCTCTCAACGAGTTGGACGAGCACCATAGGTGGAAGGTGGTCACATGATCGCTGGATCTTCATTAGGCTTGCCTTTGAACTTTAGAATGTCTGAGTGAAACTTGGTCGGCATGGGAGGCCAACATGGATCATGACAAATGGGATCGTTCAATAATCTTGACAAGTATGGAAAATGCAACGTTGCCAGAAACAGTAGCTTAGGTTGTTGACTATGTACATGGAAAAAGGATCCTGGGGTTTGAATGGCACTAGGTTGCCAGGAAAAGTTAGGTTGTTAACCAGGGTTCTGGTAAATACCATGGCTATGGCTAACGTACGGACACTGCACTTGTTGAGACATCATCAATTGACTCCCATAGTAGGACGTTGAGGGATGAGAAGGGATTTCTCCCGACGTTTCATTCCAAAGGTTCTGGAAGGGGTTGCCCCCAGCCGATCCTATGGGCATAGGTACTGAGCCTTTCCTGGGGTTCCATTGGCCATGGAAGGGGTTGTCCTTGGTCGACATCCCTGATGAGGGGATTGATCCCTACCACGGATTATAGAGATAAAAAATCAGGGTTGCCACCAGCCGAGATGACAGCTGACGAGAATGCATTGTTACCAAACGCATCAAACAAAGAGAATGACAAAGAACCCACCAGCTTGGTATTGGAAGAAGGTCCTTGACTACCTGCTCCTGACCAGTTGTAGTTCATGTTTGACCAGACGAGCTGTTGAGGAGCACCGCCTAGTGAGGGGAGGATGGAAGTATATGACCCTCGCCATAAGGGAAATCATTATAGGGGGCTGAGGTGCCCCCCATGGACCCTTGTAGAGGAGCGTTAGAGCTCCCTTCCCCTAGACCCATGGTCTACAAGGTGGAGTAGGACAGGACCGAGTTCGTATCTAAACTGGACATCCTGTATGAAAACAGAGGGCCTGTCGCACTCTAGGTGAACGGAGCAGTGATCGCCGCCATAGATGGAGTTGAACCACTACCTGAAGTAGAGGTGGTCAAGACCATTGTGGTTTAGACCAGGGAAGGTGGGTTAGGAGGTGGAACACCCCCTATGGTGACAACCGTAGAGGGAGTGTGAGGACTCCTAGATGAAGTAGCAATGTTTTCTTCCATTGCTGCTTGCAAGACTATTTGGCGCTCTTGATGAGTTACCCTTGGGGGGACAACTTATACCATGATGGGTGCCAACAAGTCAGTTATCAGAGGGTTATATGACCCTAGAGCTTATGCTCCAAGGTCAGAGATGGTTGGTGCCTTCAGATTCAAATGTTATCCTCTCGGAGATGGTTCGAGTATAGTTTCCTGTGGCTCGGTCATCTCAAATGACCCTTGCTGGTCAAGTCTTCACCTTCGCGGTGGTGGCTCCAAAGTAACCAATGGTAGGCCCAAAAGCCTTTGTGATCGGTGGAGCTCTTGATCCTCCACTTTGTGAGAATATCAATGACACACTAGGGCTTTTGCTAACATTGAAAACCAACACACACTAGAAAATTTCCTATGAGATAAAGCAATCAAACCACTAACTAGTTGGAAGAACAATTACACCAGCCAACGCAAGATAAACTTACTGGTGCAAGAGAAACTCGAACATGGAAGAACCCTCTGAGTATACTCTGTAAAGCATGGCCCAATTTATGCCCTAGGTACCGCACTATACCCCCACAGTCACCTGTGTAAGTCACTAAAATGAAGGCAACTAGGTTGTTAGCGCGCGAACAGTCACCAAGCGGGTACAATCGACAGTTGGGTGGACCACAATGAAAAAGGTATCAAGAACGAAACCTATCAATGGTATCGAAAGAAAGTGTTCTAGAAGACAACTAAGGACCTCGAATGGATTAGAGACCCACAAAGCTCTGTGGAAAATGAAATCAACTAAATCCCAAGATAAGCCCTCTATATGCGTTCCCCGCTACATATGGTCCAGCTTTGGAGGGGTTATCTCCACTACGTTTTCGCACGCGACCTCATGTTTAGCCCCTGTGTTAGAGGTGGGTCCCGGATAACTTCCATGTTTATTGGAATTTTTGGCATTCCCTAGCACAGACTCCTATGTTTGTTTTGTAGCCTTGAAGAGTTTCCTCTCCAACCTAAATCAAGGCTCTAGCCTAGACTAGTTTGTGGACCTTACAAACATAAAGTCTAACAAATTTTAATTAAGCGTTAATTTTAAGTGGTTGTTTTAAGTCAAGGAAGAGGTAATGAAACCAATGGTGTGTTTTAAGAGATGAAAGAGAAGATCATTAAATGAAACTGAAAGCAAATACTACTTCCTTTTGACAAATAAAGATTTGCAAAATTAAACTTCTTTAACCAAATTTTCAAACTACTTCTTTCTAAGATATTTTAAAAGAAAAACCCAAGACAAGATTTCGCTCGACTACGAGCTACTTAGTGTCCTAAGAATTCAGTAAAGAACTTAAGAAGGAACTCTTTTTCCTGACAAGTAAATCAACTAACCTAACTACTTAACCAAACAAAGAAATGAAATTTTATTTTTATTTTTATGCTTTGAAATAAGAAACTTGAAAACAACTTCTTTTTATTTTCTTCTACAGCAAGTAAAAAAAGGAAAAAGTGAAGACAAGCCAAGACCAAATATTGACTTTTGGTCCATTGCGGATCGCAGGGAGTCACTGACGATACTTAAACAAGTTGATGAGAAAAGACTCTCAAACTCGTCTCAAACCCTAACCAAGAAAACACAAGAAATATTTTAACAAAAAAGCTAACTAATGTCACACCCAGGGTAAAGAATGCAACAACAGAGACCAGGATTAAACCAAGAAAACCCTTGAAAAGTATGGCTTCAAACAAGGAAGAGGATGAACGCCTTCTTGGAAAAATATTTTCCTGACACAGGCACGCAATTGTCACTTCAGCAACCTGCGTATGTACATGGGCTGTCCAAAGGTAGGGCACGTATGTACGCGTGCATACCCACTGCATGCCACGTACACCTCTGTAACTTCCCAAAATAAAACTAACAGTCAAAGAAGACATGGCATGGAGTATTGGTATGGAATACCAGAATCCCTTAAAGAGACAAAAACTTACATAAAACTCAAAAAGGATAAAGAAACAAATTAAAATGCCGAAAAACTATCCCCAGAAAACCCTAGGGGCTTCCCCAGTACGGTCGCCAATTATGATATAGCGGGATAACCCCCCTACAGACTACACTAGGGTTCTAAAGTGTAGGAAAATCTAACCATCTAAAGTCTCCTAATTTTAACCACTATCCCAACAGTTCCCCACATTCATGTATAAAGTACAAAGTATAGGGATCTAATTGTCTTACCTTAAACTTTGCGTCCAGTGTCGATCCCTTTGCGTTCGGTCATTCCTTGACTGAAAGTCTCCTCGCAAGGCCAACCTGCATTCACCAAAAGACAAAAACGAAACTACAAACATGAATTTTATATATGAATTAGTGGGTTAGATGTCATAATAAAATGTAAATCAAATAGGAATAATGAACACATCATATGGCGGGATGAAAAAAATACTTCTTTATATTAATCTCACAAAGTCACTTACAATATGAGATCGACGACTTCTCCTTGAACCTGGTCCTGGGATCCTCTTCACCAAGCTCCAACTACTTTAACATATCTTTCTCCTCTTCACCTCTCTCTAGGGAATGTATTAGGCTAGTAATGGAGGAAAAATGAAAGAATAAGGAATTCTGACTCAAAACTCACAATGTGGCTGCAAATTCTTGGGGCAAGGGGGAATTATGAAATGGATAGAGTTTCACTACTTTCATGCTTCCTCTTGGAATGGGACCCCAACACCTTCTTTTATATGCCAAAAATATAGTTATTCGGTTGGGTGACGGGCTATGGGAGGTCAATTGGTTAGGAAACTACCCAAAAGCCCATATCCCCTTGCAACTTTTGTGGGTATACGTGGGTTGTAATGGTGCATCTAGCATACATACGTGAGTTGTAGTGGTGCAGTAAGCATGTGTACATGGCAGTAGTGGAGCAGGGCGCACACATATTCAAAAATAGTGTTTTTTAAGAAGAGCTTTCAGTGATGGCTTGGAAAAAATAACAAGTAAGATGGATTGATGCCAGGTATGCATATGTGGTGCAATTTAGGGTTATAACACTACAACTTCCATGCAAAAGATATCTACATTCAACACTTTATGAGCTATCCCAACATTGTTCCAATTGTGGATTTTTGAGAGGTGATTAGGTCCCACATTTTATTTACCTAGTTTAACCACCACTTCAAAATCAAACTCCTAAAATAG
>SNQJ01S0066725.1:10117-22147 GCA_010110895.2 Picea sitchensis | reverse complement strand
AGGTCCCACATTTTATTTACCTAGTTTAACCACCACTTCAAAATCAAACTCCTAAAATAGTAGCAAACATCGATAGAATTAACCTTCCAACATTGTATTGTTAACCAAA
This sequence comes from Picea sitchensis, assembly GCA_010110895.2. Taxonomy (NCBI): domain Eukaryota; kingdom Viridiplantae; phylum Streptophyta; class Pinopsida; order Pinales; family Pinaceae; genus Picea; species Picea sitchensis. Next base: position 22,038 of record SNQJ01S0066725.1, on the reverse strand, counting down.
TACTTGACCACTAAATTATCAATGGACAACTTGAGGGACTGGTCCGGAAGATAATACTTGAAATTTTGTAGCATATATGCCATCACCAGGCCTTTGCCTTTGCCTTTCATGGTTGTGTAATTAAAACAAAATTCTAGAAAATTACCTGGGGTGGTGTAGCATGTGTTCCCCTAGCTATGCCAACATGTTCCCAATGCAATGTGTTGATGGGTGTAAGTGAAACACTGTCAACTGGAAGGATAGACCCGGTCCAGGGTTGTCTAATTAACCCAAGTCGTTTGGTATGACCTATCATGATGGGTTTAATGGCTATGTTAGCCAACTAGGGTCTCTTATCCCTGATTTTTTCGGATAACCAAAAGATCATGTCTCGAGGCCCACATGTCCTAGACATGGAGTACCGAGAGTAGGATTGACCTAAGCATGGCCCTGGAGGGCCTATCCTTTTCTTATTTCATCAAACTCGTCTTGTCAGCAACAACAACATCCATCACCTTCAGCTTGGACTTGTATCGGAGAAATCTTTTGCTCCATGAGTTAATTGGTCAAAGTATCATGGTATGTGTCAATTTTGATCATTATAACCTTTAAATGTATGCATCTAATTCCTTTTATCTCTGACAACTGTTGGGATCTTACATTAGCCCACTTGACCATGCTTGGGGAGATTGACTGGGTTCCCTAGCAAGCCTGTATCCATGGGTTTTGGTTTTCCACTGGGGGATTTCTTAAGGGCTATCATCCACTTCCATCATACCACCACTTTTCCATTGTATATCCTACTCATATATACCATTCCCCTTGTCCGGACATTAGGATGACCTGTTTGTAGGGTTACACCTTATCTCATGGGAAGAAGGGGCTAAAGGCCCAGAAGGTAAAATCAGTTGGTAAAAGATAAAAGCCTAGAAATAAAACCTCGAGATGCTTTGCCCGGGGATCCTTGAGAAGCCAATAAAAATCCTCTCAGCAAGAAACAAGAGGGACCCATAAAATTAACAAAAAATACCTAGTCAAGAGGATAGGGTGTCTCATCACGAGCAAGTATATTATGTTCATGGGTACCTAACAACATGACATTGCCATCATCTGGTTACCATGCGAGGGCAGTGACCTTTGGTTGCATGACCAAGGGAAAGGGGGTCTCATCACGAGCCAACCTTATCATCTTTTTGAAATTACTTGTGGGTAACACTATCAACTCTAGTCACCATGCCAAGGCAATGTCCTCTAGTTAGTCCTTGAATAAAAATAAAAAGAAGAAAAGAATAAAAAAGACAAGAAAGGGCTTGAAATTTTTTTCATCCATGACAGGTATAGCTCGCCTTCTACAAAGGCACCCATAGGTAATATCATGCATCCCTGGCTCTCACTCTACCCATATGTCTAGAAATCCCTTAGCCACACCACCTCATTTACATGGCTTGGATGAAAACTCCTGGAAACTTTCCTTTCCTTATGGATATTAGCCCATTAGGGTGTCTTACTCTTTTTCCTCAACTTTGTATTGTAGGTTTTTGTAACGTCTTTGAGCTGTTAAATGATATATCAGGGTTTTTATGCATATGTTTGATAATATTAATAATGAAAGGTGATTAACATTGCTATGATCCCTATGACTAATGAGCCCATAGAGGGCATAGTTTTTGATATGTAGGACCATGTCTGACGGACAGGTACCAATTGGACCAGTACACATGGGGAGATGATCAGTTCATACCTCCATGGGGCTGAAGAGCCCATTAGATGGTTGTTGAGACCCTATCAGAGGGACAGAGACGAGGCAGTGCTTGATTGAGGTTTTTCACCGAAGAAGAAGAGGATGTTTCACCAGAGGCACTTTGGCAAAGCCCGACCTAGGGGGAATGATCCATTTTCAGTGGAACGTTGGCCTTGGAATGCTCAGAGCATCGCCATCCTTACCATGATGTCATCCAGCTTCATGGTCATTTTGGAGGCAAACTGGGCAGCAGTGGCACGTGTGGCATGTTGGAGAGGCCCCTGGGGGAATAACGTTTTGCTCCTGGATGTCTCATATCCCCTAAAAGGGGCTAGCGCCTCCCTTGAATGGGATTTTCCCTTCATTACAACTCAATTAGGGTTTTTATTTGACAATTTAATGTAAAAACAATATGATTTTGGTTTTAAGCCTTGTCGGCTATTTTTTATGACCTAAAATTAATTAAGGTCATTGATACACTATATATTGAGGGTTTTCACTCTCATTTTGAAATAACACATCACTCACTCTTCTAGTGAGGTCTAATTTTTGCACCCTATTAGGGTTATTGGTTGATTTAAGGAAGGTGCACTTGTTTAAGGAGGAGATTTTTGGCATTCTATGGTGTTTTTCTTGAAGGAAGGTTTACAACTAGGGTTTGCATGGTTATTCTCTTGATGATTTGTAAGTATTTTTCTGCAAAAATTCTTGATTGAATGGTTGTAGTTTAATTTCTTTCATCTAATTATAAATATTGCTGAATCAAAATCCTAGGGGACAAACACACAAGTAGGTCGTTGTCTCATGTCCCCTGATAGAAAAACCTTTTAGCCATTGAAGAAGAAGAAGAGAGCCTAGCCGTAGCTACACTCATTCCTTCTTCTTCCCTTAAGCTAGCCGTACCTTTTAAACTTCAAGAGGAAGAGGACGTCCCAGACCTAGGTTATCTACACCTAGGGCCATTTTTCTTTTAGGGTTTGATGAAAGAGCCTTGCCTTAGCAACACTCTCCCTCTTCAAACTCTCTTGTCTTGATTTTTCTTTTCATTGAGCTAGTTATTTTCCAGGAAGGAGGAGAGAGCATGAGGCCTTTCTTTAGTAACACCAGAGTGAGCCTCTCTCCCCTAGGGTTCTGTCTTTAAGGCCTTGCTTTAATAGCACCTTGAAACCTTTCCCTCTTGTCCTTTAAATCTTTCCCCCTTCAACTTGTGCGTCCTTCATCTTTTTGACTCCATTAACCCTAGGCACTGATCTTTAGCCTCCAACGTTGAAGTGAAAGAGATTGAAACAACTCTCAAAACCTCTTATAAATTGAAACCCTAACTAACTACTAACCCTCAAAGGCCGACGTCACCCTTGGATATTTCATCTTGACGCAGTAAATTTTCTATATTGAGCAATTAGATGATGGTTTAAAGCATTTGTTGAATAAAGGATTGATTGGACACACTGATTGCTACATCATCTTGGTATTTATTGTTGAATTGACATTATTTCATTGTTGTATTAATAAACATTGATTTCGTCAATATCTATTGTCATAATTGCTTGTATATTGGTATCAAATAGTTATATGAAGTACTAACCCTTTGAATCATAGCCTGCATATATTTCCTTGTTGTTGCTTTGTTTCGGGCAGGTGTTCTCATTTGGGCCTACACTTCATAATTAGTTGTTTAGCCCAACTATCTGTTTTAGGTGGTGACCTATGAAGAGAGACCTTCATTCTGAATTTTGAAACCTTAGCCTCTTCAAAACTCCAGGTTACCGGGGACGTCTCCCCTGGGCCTAACCTCCCTAAAGAGAAAGAACCTCCCCATCGTGGTGACATTGGGTGGGATAGGTTCTTGTTATGCCAGATTGCCCTCCATCTTATAGCCTTTTGACCTAGCTACAAATTGTGCGATAATAAGGTCCTAAAGATAGCAAAATGAAATAAACTAACTAAAGAAAAGATTCTAACAATCGACCCAATAATTACAAATATTTATCTAAGAATGTGAATATACAAATGATTATGAACAATTTATATACAGTTTACAAGGTTTGCATGAAATCTTGCAAAAATAATTGTTTGATAAAGTTTCTGAATCAAATATGAACAACACTTCTTTTTGTTTTTTCGTTTTTAAATATATTAAACAAATAAAGACTAAATGAATATGATTGAAACAGTGACACAAAAATAGTCAAAGCTAATTAATGTACTCATCATTTCATTCATAAACAACTCTAAATAAAAGAAAAGAATGCATCTACTAACCTCTAATTGATCAATCAACTGCGTTTATCTTCCTGTGTTGTATGAGCTCCTTCCTGTACTTTTGTTAAGGGAAACCTATAACCGAACAATACTAGCACTTCCAGAATACATTCAAAGAAGCATTTGATATTGGAGTAAATTAATAACAACAGAAAGACATCTAATTAAAAATCCTGTGATCTTAGGATGATCAATATTTAAGAATGAGAGAAAACTCAGATCTGAATATTGATATTATCCAATATTTAACATTAAAAATAAATTAAAAAATAATCAAATGATAGATCAATCATACATAAAAAATGGAATAAGAAATTATGGACAACATATAACATTTAACAATATGAAAATACCATATGATGACAAGCTAAATCTAAAATCAACCATAATAATATTCTCATAATACAATAGTAATGAAAGAATGAAATGGAATAAGCATCACACAGGTCTAAAACCAAAGATGAATTTATTTTCCATATTCTTGCTCAAAATCACATGCCCATATTGTGGTCCAAAAATGAATTTTTGGGATAATATACTCTTAAAGATTGAAAAAATTAATATATAAATTATAATAACTAACCATGTATTGATAAAATACACTAAAGCTAATTTAAATCAATGCATAATCAATTAATCAAAGAATATGAAGATATTATAATGAAAATGAAACCATTTTACTCATTGGACAAAAACCATCAAACAACTTGTAATTCCATATTCTTCTTTGAAAATACTCTTCCATTCTCCCAAAAATTCCAACCATTCGTTACTACATTTGGAAAGAAAAAAAGTTTACAAAAGAAATAATATACAAAAGAGAAAGGATAAAAATCTCCCTCTCCAATTCTTCTATCCTTTAGCTCTCAACTTTCTCATATATTTATACAATGAATGAATAGTGTGGGCGTCACTAATAATTTCCGCCACCTGAAATTTGTCTCGTAATGAGATGTAAATATCTCTCAAATCGTGCATTTGTTTAGGAAAATTTCAATGCAAAAGGTAAACGGGTCCATTTGGGAAATGGATTTTCAACCGTTTCTTCAAATTCCTCACGGTTTGGCTGTAATCAGTCTTGCAATATCGCCTGTCTGATCTTGACGCCTTTCCAAATTTTATCTGTTGTTGCTCATAAAATTATTTGTAGCAATCCAATATTATTTTTGGATCAATCATCTTGAACGTATTTGGATAATAAAATTAAGTCATGATCATATCCGTATCAAATATTTGATAATAGAAACCTGTGAAACAAAAAGAAACCTAAATTAATAACCTAAAAATTAATAATCTAAAAATTGTGAATAAAACAAAATCTAGAACAATAAAATAAAAAATGAATTTAAACTAACTATAAGTTCTAAACAAACATTTTTTATAATTTCCTTTCAAATATATCTTAAAATTCTAGAAGCTTCAAGTTAATGGAGAAGAGAAAAATATTAATTTTAGTTTTTTACAAAACAAATGATAGATAATTGTTTTTTATTTTTATTATTTTTATTTTGAAATGAGATGCAAAATGAAAAAAGAATTTAATTAATTAATATCACCAAATGATTTTATGAAATTGAGAAACCAGCCAAGATATTGTTTGATGAAGTATTGAACCAATTATTCAAAATAGTCAAACTTGCTAATGAGCAAAAGAAAGAACACATAATGATAATTTAAACGAAAGTAAACAATTGATAAAAATTAACGTTTTTGTTTAAATTGAGATTTCTATGCTAGTTTCTAAATTTTGACATATACTCTTGTAATGAATGTCTCATACTATAGTGAATGTCTTAAGTTTGTTTCAAAGCAAGACAAGGTATGGAACTATCTGAAAATGTTGATTCTGTAGCTCATCATAATTATCAAGATTCTAATGGGGGGTCTTTAAATTTTGTAAAAATTTAGGGGGAGTTGTTGGGGCCCAACAAATGGCAACTTGCTAGGTGAAGTAGTTATCTCTGATCTGGTAATTTTTCATCTCGGGAAGAAAAGAATAAGACTTAAAAAAGAATTTAAGCTCCCTGAAATAAATTTACTCAGAGACCATATAGTATTAGGATAAGCTCATTGTTATAACCAGACAATAGAATTTTCTTTGCAGGGGATTATAACCTGAAATAATGTCTTAATCAAAGAGTCACGATGTTTATAAAAGAGCTTCAATACCGTTGACAAAGTCACTGTTGCCAGCAGGTGTCCATAGCCTCGACAAGAATGTCATTTAACCCACTCAAATGCTTTAATCCCATGCAATAGTTGTATCCACATGATGTATACTTCCATAAAATTTAAAAAAACATATACCTGCTACCTCTTGATCTAATATTGCTTCGTTTCCAGTAGGCCTGTTCAGTACCCCGACGAAGTTGTATTGTTATCATGTGTGCATTTACCTGCTACCAGCGAGCCTGTTCAGTACCCCGACGGGTTTACACACACTTCCCACACTTAAGTGCTTCCAACCCTCTTATGCCACTTTTAAATAGTAGTACATTTATAGATTTCTTGATGATAAAGAGAGCGGGGTGATACCAGAGGTTAATTGCAATACAGGTGAATAGTTGATCATGCTATTTATTTTCTTTCAAAACTGGAAGTTTTATCATGGTTTAGAGATTTTAGATTTCCTTTAAGAAATCATCTAGAGAATGGGAAAGAACTTCAAAGTGATTCCTTAAGAATATGGATGGCGTAAAAAGTTTAAAGATCATCGTAATTCTCAAAGATTTAAACCATATATCTAGTGTAATACTCTAGAAAAGACAATTTGAGGACAAAATGAAAGTGAGAATTGACTTAAAAATCAATTGTCTGAGCTATATCTTAATATCAAGACCTCTTTGAACTATTTCAATTTGCTTGAAAAACACAAGTCTTAAAATAAATGCTTCCTTCGACAATAGCCTTTTGATCAGAAATATATTGATTCAAAAAGACAGATAAGAAGAAAACTCATTCAAAGCAATCAAAGAAAACAAAAAACACACAACAAACCAAATCAAATTTTATTAATGGGATTGAAAATCAGAAGTACACAAAATCAAAATAGCAAAAGAAAACTTTTCAGGAAACGATTTTGGCCAAGGATAAACTTGAGCTTTTGGATCCACTAGCATCTCACTTTAAATAAAGGAAGAACTAAATCATATAAAATATCATGTGCGAGAAAGTTTTTTTATTAAGATAGTGATGCATGATATGCTACTTTGACCAAGCATTATTATTAAAAATAAAAGAGACTAAAAGAAAATAGAAAAATCCTTATTAAGATGAGTGCAGTCCTACTTGTGGCCAGGGATGATTTTAGGGGCTAAATTTCGCTCATGGGCTAATTTTCCATGGTTTTTCCAAAAACAATATTCGCTATTCTAAAAATGATTCACCCAAATTCCATAGGATAAAATTATTTTACTTTAAAAATAGCCAAAATTTTATACAAACTATATAAAATCCTTGGAAATTTGAATGTTTTTAGAAAAATATCGTCAAACATTTATAGTTGGCATATGAAGGATTAGTAAAATTCGCCAAGTTTCTACATTTTAAAATAAATTTCTATCCTTAAAATCATCCTTGCTCATGGCACCTTGGGTCAGGGTTGAATTGATAGTTCAAATTTACTTATCTTTTTACTTTCCATTTAAAATTTTCATGATGATACTGCATTTTTGAAAAGAAATATTCAACGAAAAGCAGAGAGAAAAATATTTAAAATGGACTTCCCTAACAACATTGATATTATGGTTCTCTTTGTGTACCCACTTGTGTTCATAAATTCATTATTACACAAAGAAATATTGAGAAATAAAACTAAAGGAAACCTACTCAGAAACCTACTCTAAACTACTAAATAGATCAAAATGCTAAGTAAAATCGTATTTTCAATGCAACCACAAGAGCATCTTCAATCTTGCAAGGCATAGAAAGTCGAAAATCAGAATAAAAGAATGTAGTATTTGCAGATACAAAAGAAATATGTCATGCTTACCTCCTATATATTCTTTTAAAAACAAGACAAGCATGACCTTAACATTCTTTTGAAATTTCTTGATGTATGAATCCTCCAACCATTCTGTAATCTGGTCATGATATGGGTCATAATGGCATGGAAGAGTGTAAGTAAGTTTGGAAAACTTGTCAATATTATGGGGACCTGACATAACCATCAACCAAGGCCGAAGTGCCCCATCCTCCTAACAATTCTCTAAGTGTTCATCAATTTATTCACATGGAGGACCTAAAAAAATCATATAATGCTTACTTCCTAGATATTTAGGTAGAAACAAAGAAAGCACAACTTTATTTTTAATATGAAGATTTTTTAGATACGAATATTCAAGCCATTCTAATATCCTGTCATAAAAATTAGGATGCAAACTATGACTTTGATGAAATGGATATATCAATGGGGAACACATCATAAGAGGATTCATGCCATCAATTAGATTATTGGTTTGAATGCTTCCTTTGATGATATTGATTGTTTCAAAATGTGAAGCATAAACATTAAAATAAGTACTAATCAAAAAACGAATAGAATATTTGATTTCCATAAGAATAAGTGCATTGTATTTTTTAACAATAAATCATGTAAAATCATCTTGCAACATGTCATTTTTCCATGTGAGTGCCGAAAGTGAAAGAGCATAAAATCCAACTTCATAAATGTTATGTTTGGAATTAATTTCACCAAATTTTGGCATATCAAAAAGATCTGATTGTGACAAAAAAGAGTAAGATACCGTGGGTAAAGTATCGTGTCCACTAGAATCTAAGAAGAGATCAGAATATAAAGAGTAAAATGAATCAGAAACAAACACATGAAAATAATCTCTTGAGCTATGATATTTAACAATGGTATTCTCAAGACATTCTTCTTCACTTTCCTTAAAACTTTCACTCTTTTTGGTGATAAATTCTTCAACATAGTATGATCATCTAAATTTGTCTCATGTATGATGGATAATTCAAAACTTTCATGACAAACATCTAATATTTCTTGTGGATAAGGTATGATTTGTAGATGAGGGTTTAAAGTTTATTCATCCAATTGCAGATCTACATCTCTAATCAGTTTCAATAGAATGTTAGAATGCTTAAGATCGTTTTCATCACCTAAGTGTTCTTTAATAATTGAATTTAAGTACTCATTAGATCAAGAGTTAAAAGAATGAGGACATTCACCTTGACCCAAAATCGAATCTTCTTATACGATGGTCGAAGACTAAAAATACAATGATTCAGAGGGAAAACCAATTTGATTATCAGTAAGAACTTTTTCAATAGATAGAATCTCACTTGCTTGTTCAAAATTTTTGGATGAATTCCTCTCATCCCGTGAACAAAATTCTTCTTGCAATTGAGTGATAGGATTTGTAACTGCTTCATCATTCACGATTGAATATGACTGGATGAAAGGGATGCAAGCATCATAGAGGAGATTTAATATAAATGACATGTCATCAAGATTAAATTTACAAAGAACATGATGGATTCTTGTCAAAAAGCATTCTGAAGATGAATCGCCATTGATTAGCAAAGTCTGAAATTCTTCACATAATTGATTGTAATCATAGATTTCAAAAGTATCTCAAAATCCTCTACAAATTGAAACCAATAAAAAATGTGATACGCTGGAAAAGACTCAAACCAATGTTTAATACGACCCCTAAAAGTAAAAGAGAACAATTTTCATAAAACTTTTAAATAAGAAATGTCATGTTTGATGCATTTACACCAAAACTTATTAATATGGTCTTTTGTAGATACATTCCCCCTACCATCAAAGGTGAGTTTGGACAAGAGAGAGACTGTCTTGTTGGGAATAACAGGTAATGAGAAGTGGAAAGCATGTTCCAACACAGTGATTTGGGGAGCCATGGGAAATTAAATAAATTTGAAACAAAGACTCCTATAAAGCCAGCTTATCAGTTCGGCCTGCCTTCTAGTGCATTTCAAGATGACACAAAAGAAGAATTTATAAATATGGAATTATGACAAACTGAGGGGTAAAACATTTAATCATTAAAATTACCTCAGACCTCCTTCTAGCGTCATTTGTTGATGGGCGTAAGTGACACACCATCAACTGTAAGGATAGATCTGGTCTGGGGTTGTCTAATTAACCCAAGTCATTTGGTATGACCTATCCTGACAGGTTTAATGGCTTCGTTAGCCAACTAGGGTCCTAAAGATAGCAAAATGAAATAAACTAACTAAAGAAAAGATTCTAACAATCGACACAATAATTACAAATATTTATCTAAGAATGTGAATATACAAATGATTATGAATAGTTTATATACAGTTTACAAGGTTTGCATAAAATCTTGCGAAAATGATTGTTTGATAAAGCTTCTGAATCAAATATGAACAATTTTTTTTTTTTTTTTAAAGATATTAAACAAATAAATACTAAATGAATATGATTGAAACAGTGACACAAAAATAGTCAAAGTTAATTAATGTAATTATCGTTTCATTCATAAACAACTCTAAATAAAAGAAAAGAATGCATCTACTAACCTCTAATTGATCACTCGACTGAGTTTGTATTCCTTTGTTGTATGGGCTCCTTCCTGTACTGTTGTTAATGGAAACCTATAACCGAACAATACTAGCACTTCCAGAATACATTCAAAGAAGTATTTTATATTGGAGTAAATTAATAACAACATAAAGACATCTAATTAAAAATCCTGTGATCTTAGGATGATCAATATTTAAGAATGAAAGAAAATTCAGATCTAAATATTGATATTATCCAACATTTAACATTAAAATTAAATTCAAAAATAATCAAATGATAGATCAATCACACATAAAAAAATGGAATAAGAAATTATGGACAACATATAACATTTAACAGTATGAAAATACCATATGATGACAAGATAAAGCTAAAATCAACCATAATAATATTCTCATAATACAATAGTAATGAAAAAACGAAATGGAATAAGCATCACACGGGTCTAAATCTAAAGATGAATTGCTTTCCCACATTCTTTCTCAAAATCGCATGCCCATATTGTGGTCCAAAAATAAATTTTTGGGATAATAGAATCTTAAAGATTGAAAAAATTAATATATAAGTGATAATAATTAACCATGTATTGATAAAATAGACTAAATCTAATTTAAATCAATGCATAATCAATCAATCAAAGAATATGAAGATATTATAATGAAAATGAAACCATTTTACTCATAGGACAAAATCCATTAAGCAACCTGGAATTCCATATTCTTCTTTGAAAATACTCGTCCATTCTCCCAAAGATTCCAACCATCCATTACTCCATTTGAAAAGAAAAAAAGTTTTAAAAATAAATAATATACAAAAGAGAAAGGATAAAAATCCTCCTCTCCAATTCTTCTATCATTTGGCTCTGAAATTTCGCATATATTTATTCAATGAATGAACAGTCTCGACGTCACTAATAATTTCCGCCACCTAAAATTTGCCTCGTAAAGAGACGCAAATATCTCTCAAATAGTGAATTTGTTTGGGAAAAGTTCTACGCGGAAGGTAAATGGGTCCATTTGGGAAACGGGTTTCAACCATTTCTTCAAATTCCTCACGGTTTGGCTGCAATCAGTCCTGTAAAATCGTCTGTCTGATCTTGACGCCTTTCCAAATTTTATCTGTTGTTGCTCATAAAATTATTTGTAGCAATCCAATATTATTTTTGGATCAATCATATTGAACGTATTTGGATAATAAAGTCAAGCCATGATCATACCTGTATCAAATATTTGATAATAGAAACCTGTGAAACAAAAAGAAACCTAAATTAATAACCTAAAAATTATGAATAAAACAAAATCTAGAACAATAAAATAAAAAATTAATTTAAACTAACTATAAGTTCTAAACAAACATTGTTTATAATTTCTTTTCAAATATGATCTTAAAATTCTAGAAGCTTCAAGT
>SNQJ01S0066724.1:91576-115018 GCA_010110895.2 Picea sitchensis | reverse complement strand
ATGTAAGCCCATAAGGAAGAATGATATCTAGAGCTGCAGAGCCAACCATTATGAGAAGAAATATCATGTTTGGAAAATTTTATTTTCCTGTATAAAACATGTTTGATATTTATGTTTGAAATGGTTATAATGATATCTCATGATGACTGTATGTGTATAATACATATGAGACGTTGGATATTCAAGATGGAAAGCATGGAAAAGGATATTGTCATGACATGAGAACCTTCTGTCCCTAGAAAACTTCTTGTGCAAGAGAACCTTGGTCAAGAAAGATGGATCACCTGAGGGACTGCATAGCAGAAAAGGGGATGCCTGAGCCTGGGCTTGGAAAGTGAGTGACCACAAGGAAGAGGAGTCTTTGATAGATCTTGATTGGGGTCATCCACAAAACGATTACGTCAAGGAAAACAATGAGCCAAGTTAATGAGACAACCCTATGCATAGATAATTATCATATTGGATTATGAAAACTTACTCTTATAATATGAGAAAGAATGAGAATTTTATGCACAAATTTTGAACTGACATGCTTGCTAATTTGAAATATTGTAGGAAAATGATGAATCTTGAAGATATAGAAAATTAATAGACTATGAGAGAAAATAAGGTGATGTTGGAGCAACTAAATGACAAAGGCATGGAAGGAATAAAGTCCAATGGACTTGTTGAGTACTCAACACACCCTAAAAAGTTTGTGACCATTTACTTTTTGGGGTACCACTCGATCTTTGGCTTGGACTGTTATCACTTCAATATGAAACTGATGCCTTCACTTATCTCATATGTTTCATGATAGAATTGATTAAAGTTTGCTTATGTACAACAAAGAACCTTCTTAACTCTGAAAGAGACTTAATTACTACTCAAGGAATCGGTAACCCAGAATTTTCCCTGATTCACTTGAGAAATTCGGCATCGACGAAAGTGAAAGGTGGTAGAAATTGTTTGGGAATTCAAAGTAGTCGAGCGCCAACCTTCATCGGCGTCATTCGATAAAAGAATTTATTTCCCACGAATAAGTCTCGAGAAGGATGTTGTCGAAGGCTGATCCATTCAGTTTCGACAGAAAGATGTAATAGTCAGCGCTGCACAAATAGATGATGACTTCGCTGACCACCAACTCCCGAAATGTTTTCGAAGACGAAAGCTTATGAAGATGATAACCTGCTGGTAAATTGCACAACCTGAAATTTCTCTCAATCACCAATCCTCGATATCATCGGTGTCAGAATTTTTACCAGAAGAATAGTATTGGGAATACACATGGATAATAGCCGACCCCCAATCCATTTGTCGGATGATGTGATGTGATGAGATGTGTTAACCCCTGAATGTTTTAGGTACACTGCATGTACTATTTTTAGTTAATTCATGTATCGCGCATTAGTTACTGACTCGTGTGCAAATAAAAAAGAACCGGTAAACTTGTTGATACAATGTACTGTCCTCCGCGCCTCTGCCATCAACCAATTAAGATTTATCTGCAGAAATCTGATAGTAATTTATTTTGAATCTGCATTCATTACTCATATTAACTGATCGATATGACTGGTAGTCCCTCTCCAGTTATATCCTTTTCAATTCATTGTGTATGATCCTACTATGCGCAGCAAGAAATTTAGGGCAATCATAAGAGCGGAGCTAACAGTCTGGAAGAAGCACCCAAAGTTTAGTGAGTATTAAAAAGTTATCCTAGCAAGCATTACAGGTATGTGTACACAAGTGGTGTTTTACGCTCCATTTTTATATATTCTCACCCAATGTTGTTCTATATACATGTTTAAAGGGAGGTTTTTAATTGCAGGAACAATGCCTCTGAAGAATCCCTCCACCAGGAAATCGCCAAGAGCAATTGCAAGACCATTAGAATTCGTTGCCAAGCTAGTACCCGTTATTAAGACAGTCACCAAGCAGGCCTTTTTTCAACCCCTGACTTTCGAAGATACAGAGGAAAATATTGGAGCCAAAACAACATTTCCTCGCTGGGAAGAAGTGTTCAAGAAAATAAAGAAGGAAGAACCCCTCAAGTATACCCTGCACAGTGACCCTGATACAAGGAAGCTCGATGACGAGTTCCTCCCAAATATGCATAGGGCCTATCTGCACATAGTGGCGAGCCGGTCTCCAGTTTTCCCTTGCATTGAGCTCCTGAAGTGGCTCATTGACCACACCGATGCACAAAAATGTTTGATTAAGGATGATAACAGTGAATGCGTCGGGGTTTTCCTGCCATCAGAGGTTCAAAGTTACTACAAGCTCAATGAGTCTGGAGAAACGTTGAGCACTGATTTCATTCTGAGCTTCTATGCATCCCACGATACTAGTAAAATCATGGTGTCTTGGTGGAGGGAAGACAAATATTTCATGAATGGAACTGTCGGCTGGTATCCAATGACCAATATTAGGGAACCATACATATACCTTATGGCTCTCCTTTATAGATTGCATGGAGAGAAAGACTTCTCCCAGTTTTCAAAGGCTTGGATTCCTCTGGCTTTCACAATAGCCATTTCAGGTATCGGTTTCAATTGGGGCACCATCATCTCCAAACAGTTGAGCACTTGCATAAAGAAAGCCCAGGTGCTGAAGGAGGGAGAAGTTCCTGCCTTCTATATGGCCTCACATCTATTGGACGTCATCTGTGCCTGGAATGATTTCTCTAGGATGAACCTACATTGGCACTCTTCAGAGCTCACGGTCCATGTATACTTCAACATCCTATGAGAAAATAGGTACAAGAAATCCTATGTTGTTATATGTGATCAATTTATTGCACGCGTTTACTTCTTTCTCTTCAAGAAAGAATGCCCTAGATTGTCAGATCAAGCAAAGAAGGTTATAGCCAAAATTGGCCACTGGTATTTATATGAACAAGAAACCTACATCAGGGTTTTTAGTGCCATAGGGGCACCCCACTTATTACCCATTTATGTTCCCGACCGGCTAGTGTTAGGGGAAATTTGCTATCAAACCATCCTGCAAGGATACATTGCAACTTTAGTAAAAGACAAGAAGCGAGATTTCATACCATATGGGTTTCATATCGGATTTTGCATGGTCAAAGACACCGTGCATGCTAAACAACTTGGGCTAGGTCAATTGGAATTTCGGTTCCAAACTGTTCGATTTCAAAAACACGATCCCAAGGGATTAGTCCTACAACACGCGTCACATGTATGATCCTATTGGCCCTATGCCCATGACCGGCTCAAGGATGAAATTTTTACTGAGAACGCTCAAGACTGGAATGTGGTGGCATCTAGGAAATTTGATCCTCGAGGAAACAGGTTTAGAGCTATGAGCTACGAAGAACATGCAATGTTTTTGGAGTAGACAGTTCAAGAAATTAGCCGACACTCGGAAGGAGTAGTTGCATATGAATTGGATGAAGGAACAAGTTATCCCGAAGAAGACATTGAAGCTGTGAGAAATCATTAGGAATCCCCAGTACAAATCATGGATCTCCTGGAAGATCAAACTGCACAATAGAGGGGTTCACTTTTATACCAACAAACCCAGCTGCTAATGAAGCAGATGCAAGATGACCCGTATCTTACCACAAGACCTGCGATTTCAACTACCGTCCAAAGCATCCCAACATAATCTAGTGATCCTGTCTCTGAAGTTCCTGATAACACTAATGGTTTAAGAAACCCTGAATTCATAACATGGCCGATCAATCCTTCGGAAGGAGGGACAACTCAACCAAAGACAGGCTGGGTGTCGATAGAAACACAAGCACCTAATCCCTTGAGCACACTTATACATATATACAGTGACGAAAAAAGTATGGAACCCACTCACAACACCCCAGTGCACATCCAAGAGGAAGAAGGTCCCGAGAACATCCCTTCCCCTGAGCCCAAATTTCAATTTTAAGACAAAGAGGTCTCACAAAAGTGAACAGAAGCCGAAGGAGGCCTCGAAACAAAAGAATATGATAAATCGGAAATTGAGATGGATCCGAGTGACAAACTTGAGTTTGGGGAAACAAAGAAGGGATCTCCCCAAAAGGAAATAGGCAGTTTTGTAGATGACCAGCAAGTAAACAATGAGTTTATACCCAACACCTCTACTCTACCCAGTACTAAAACCCCCGATGAGAGACATGTAGAAGTTGGATCTACAGGACAAAGAAAGAAAGTTTGAGAGCCCACTTATGAACAAATATACACCACTGGAAGCCTGGGAAACAACCTCACATGGGGCGATCAGCAGATACCAGAGCCAGTATATGAGGTATCCAACATCTATGTGATCTCCTATGATCAAAAGAGAAAGGCCATCGTTCAAAGGACGACAAAGAAGACAAGGATCACCTTGGATCACTCCATCTTAGCTACTACAAAGGAGAACTTAATCAACATAGCAGACGCTCATGCGTCTAAACTGATTGGAGTGGGAAAATCCCTCTCTGATTCTGCCCAGGATAGAGACAAGAGGGATGAAAAGGAATTAGCCTCCACCCTAAAGGAGCTCGAACACTTGCGCCATCTAGCCAAGTACTACAAGAGCGCTATGCAGGCCGTTGTGTATCTAAAAAATGAGTTCAACGGAGCGTACAACGAGTTCAAGAAAGAAAGACATCTGTTGACCACGAATGTAGTCGAGTTCCAGGAAGACACTCTCATGGCACTTGCGACATGCAAGGAGATGGAGCGATGGCATGAAAAATAACAACAAGAGGTAGAGAGGCTTGAATATATTGGGGCAGTTCAGCAAGGTCAAGAAAAGGAAAGACATGGCATTCGGCCGGTAGGCAAAAGTAGTCTAGACCGCATGAAGAAATCTGTCGAGTACTGGGCTAAGATGTCCTAGGACCCATATTGAGAAATCCAAGAGCAATGGGCCAAGTGCTTGAAACACTGGGGTAAAATTAAAAAAGTGATGAAGAATGTCGGTCTCACTGAGTTCAACACTCCAGATGAATTTATCAACCTGAGCGACATGTTCAAGATACATGTCGAGCAAGACTTGCTATGGGCCGAAGAGTGTGCAAAGGTCACCGATGCAAATCCAGGGCAAGTGCAACAATTCAAGGAACACCCGATCAGAGCTCGAGCCATGCTGCAAAAACTAAACTTCAGTTTGGTGAAGTACCAAGTGCATGCAGTGGATATTAGAGGAGTATATGTTGCCCCCATGGAACAACATAGGTTCCCATGGGCTCAAACTTGTGAAGATATGTTTATCAGCTGGTCTAAATATGAAAGAAGTCACCCCTTTCAAGAGACATCTCGAGTGGATTGTAAAAGAAACTGTTGAATGACCACGCCACGTGGCGATTTTTGTTTGGCTCAAACTATATTTATTTGTTAATTACAGTTAAAAAATTATATTATAAATAGATACATCGACCAATGAACAAGGGTTGATGGTTGTTGTAAGAGCTATTTCTTTTTGGTTTTTGATAATTATTTTGAGACTGTTATGAATTGGGAAGTCCTTCTGGACCAAAGACAAGTAATTTTCATTAGATGTATGTGATTGGAGTTGGAGAAGAATTACTTCCTATCATTTTCCATGAATGATGTAGTAAATGAGTAAGAGCAATTAATTTTGTTGTCAAGTTATCTAGTGCAATGTTTTGATGTTCTTTGCTTAATGATGAAGATAAATCGTTGTGTTGTTATGTGATGAATGTTATGGTAGATGAATTATTTTTCTTACCGTGATCCTTATTACATATGTGTTTTCTTTATGTTAATTAGTTTCTCTCATACAATAATTGGATTCTCATTTGGTTAATGTATTAGTACTAGGCCCTTTGGCATAGGATCATTGTCTGCATGTTTGAGCAGTGGGTTATCCCAAGCTCGACCTCTTCCCAATAGTTAAAACTTTTGTCCTCTTATTTGTCAAGTTGGTTTATACTGGCTTGCATCTCTCATACCAGCCCCACCCAAGAGAAATACAAAAAAAGAACTTTCCTAATTGAAGGGAGAGCCTTCACAAGAAAACACAAAGCCCATCAATAAATTGTCTAGATCGCAATATATGGAGAACCATTCCATCTTAAACGCTGCAAAGTCTAATCATGCCTTGGTGGTAGGTTTGGTTCCGACTATTGAGTTAAGGGATTTAGGGCCCACCAACAAAATTGGCACTAGAACGAGGGCATGAGAATGAATGGTTGAATATATAAGTTATATAGCATTTCAAATAGCCTACAGATTCGTAATGGTCCACATGCATGGCTAGTCATCCAACAGAAAACCCATGTTTACTGAGTACTCCCGAAGAGGGTAACTCACACCAGTCTGAGGAAGAACCTTTTCACCCTGAAATACATTACGCTCTCCCTCACAAGGAAGTGAATCAATTCAAGAGAATCACCAGATCCTACGCCCGACAAATTGACGTGTTGTCCTTAACCCACATCCTCCCTCGAAGAAAACAAAAAATCAGACCAGTGGTTATCACTCCCGACGGAGTTTTCGTACAATCCATTTAAGACTTAATAGATTTCGCGATCACCAAAATCCAAGAACATCTTGATCTCATACCCAAGATGCCAGTCAACGACACCCCCGAACCTGATGACTTTTCAAAAGAAGAAGATCTTGACTCTGACTCCGAAGATATGGAAGGGAACAAAGATCATGAGGAGGAAAGAGAAGTTCCACTTCAAGACAACCATCCTTGGTTGGTCGGAGATGCCCTGGCCGTCAATGGACGAGTACACAATCTTCCCTGGCACCTGGAAAATATGCTCCCCAAGTATGACCCTAAAACTTCAGGTTTTCCTGAAGATCATATCAAGAAATTCATACTTGCGATTAGGCTTATGAACATTCAACATGAATACGTATTATGTATACTTTTTCCCTACACGTTTGAAAACTCGGCTTCCACGTGGTATTTTAATTTTCTGGTAGGATCTATAACCAACTGGGCTAAATTCCAAAAGGATTTTTAAGACAAATTTGCGGAAGAAACTACTACAGGAGCCCTGATGGCTGCGTTGTTCGCAGCGACCATGACCCCAAAAGAGAGGGTCAAAGATTTCAATCAAATTTTCACGACCATCTTAAACAATTTCCAGCCCACGACGAAACCCACTCAAGAGTTGCAAATTGAGGTTTATCCCAATGCACTTTCGACTTCTATTTCCATGTTCGTTAAAAGAGCCACCAAGAAAACCCTTGCGGAGAATTTTGAAGAGGCCAAGACAATAGAATTATAGATGAGAGGATGTAAAGAAGACCAAGCCTCTCTAGTGAGAAAAGAAAGTCATCCCCTTCCTAGGAGAGGACTCCTTTTGACTAGACCGTTGGGGAAACTGGCTGAACAAACTCCCGACAGGGGTAATGGAGATATAGAAGATTTGTAGCGCATGGTCAAAAAACTATCAAACGATATTATAGACATGAAAAGAAGCACATGGGAGGGAAACCAAGGTCAAAATCCCTATAAGCCTTTCTTTAAAAGAAACTAGCCTTTCAAAGCAATTGAACCTCTCCCAACCAACCTAAACATTGACCTAGGGAATGTTGCATATGATTCTTTAAGCACCTATCACCAGGAGAACCACTCTAAAAGGGAATGCCCTCAATGGGTCCATGCCATGAATTTAATGGCCAAATTTTTTCTGGATGAAGTCTCACCGACCAAACAGTCAAGCAGTTCGGCCATGAATATTTTCGATCAAGAAGAAGCTAACCCACCATGATACACAACCATGTTGATATGGGATCCTGATGTGATCGTGTCTTTGGATGATTTTTTTGAGTCTCGATAACAACCCATAGAATTTTCGGTAGTACAAACACGTAGTAAAGGTCAACACACATCAAAAAATATCAACGCCACCCGAGCCTCACAAAGTAAGTTAACTCCCGATCACCCGAAAATACCTTTCCCTCCTGGTGAAAAGCCTATAAGCATCCATACCAAGGAATTCCCCAAACTAGATTACAACGTAGTCGAATATTTGAAAAAGCTGAAGGATAATATATCAGTTATGGATATATGCAGGATTCCTCAGCAGAAAGAATTTATGTTGCAAGCTCTGAGCTCGGTAGAAGACCCTACTACATGCAACAGTCAGAAGAAGGATCTATCCTCAACATATTTGGCAAGCAATCCAACCATAAATACCTACTCAGAAGGTAGGAAGGAGAGGCCTTTTGTACCACCTTTCCTTTTAACGTTCGAAGTTTTTAACAGGAATATTCACAATTGTTTGGTAGATTCTAGGGCATCCTCTAATGTAATGCCCTTGGTTTCTTTTAATAAACTTGGTGTTGTCCCTCTCAAAAGTGATAAGCATGTCATATAATTGGATAGAACCCAAGTCAAGGTCATGGGAGAACTCAAAGATGTGATGATTAGGATAGTGACACATCCTAATTTCGTACAAGTGATTGACATCATTGTGGTGGATATCCCTGAGACATATCGACTATTGTTAAGTCAAGATTGGTCTGAAAAGATAAATGGATATTTCAGTACAGACTAGGCACACTTTTGGCTACCGCTGAAGGGATACAAGAACATGTTCAGAATCGATAGGGAGAGATATCTGAAGCATATGGTCATTGATCTTGAAACCCCGAATGAACCAACCTCTACCAATTTCCCCATATTGGGAAACTATTCCTGTGATTCTCACTTCGACAATTTTTCTCCTCTCCTGTCCAATGTTCTGCTTACTCAAAAATATGAAATGATATTTCAAGAAGAATCCTCGATGCTGATAGGAGATTCTCTCTTCCATCAAAACCCCGTGCTAGGACTTATGAAAGAAAAGATCGGAGAACAAAACACTGGTGATGGGAGAGAAGGGAGAGATTGTCATTCACAAATTTGGACCCTCTATTTTGATGGATATAAATCAGAAGAAGGGTCAGGAGAAGGTTGCATCCTCATCGACCTGAAGGGTAAACGTCATTTCATGTCTTGTAGGCTAGAATTTGAATGTACCAATAACACTACCGAGTATGAATCTCTAGCATAGGGGTTAAAGAAAGCCATAGACCTGGGTGTCAAGGAACTGAAAGTTTTTGGAGACTCTGAAATCATTTTCAGAAAAGTAATAAATACCATACACTGCAATTCACATCATCTTAAGAACTACCGACAGGAGGTGCATAGTCTAATAGAACGCTTTGAGGCTTTCAATATCACTGCAATCCTTAGAGCAAAGAATATCCTTGATGACTCCTTAGCCACAACTGCTTCCAGACTGTCATGTTTAGAATATTATGAAGCCTCCATATTCACTGTAGAGCTACTCTACAAGCCGTCGGTACCTAATAACATTTCTAATTGGAAATTCTTTGAGGGAGATGAACAAATCATAAGATTTGTAACAAACCAAGACAACTTCAGGGATATTTCTATTGATGATGAATAATTCCAAGAGAAACCAATAGAAACTAGTCCTCAGACAGAAAAACATATGGATAAATCAAAGGCTCACACAATCCCGAAAGGGATAGCCAATCTAGAGAATTTGTTTGATCTAAAGTAATGATTCAAAGGACCCAAAAACGCAAAGACTGGTAGCTCGTATCCCCTCCATGAAACTGTAAGTATTGGGACCCTAGAGAACCCAAAGCATGTAAATCTCGATAAAACTATATCTAAGGAAGAGAGGAAATCCTACCTCAAATTATTCAGACAATACCAGGATGTTTTCACATGGTCCTATAAGGATTTAAAAACATATGATACCCGCATTATTCAACACACCATCTTGT
The DNA here is from genome assembly GCA_010110895.2 of Picea sitchensis. Taxonomy (NCBI): domain Eukaryota; kingdom Viridiplantae; phylum Streptophyta; class Pinopsida; order Pinales; family Pinaceae; genus Picea; species Picea sitchensis. Next base: position 105,311 of record SNQJ01S0066724.1, on the reverse strand, counting down.
TGAAACCCGAAGTGAAACCTTTTTAGAAAAATCTCCGAAAGTATCACCCGTCCCTAGAACCTCTCATGTATCAATAATTAAGGAAGCTTCTAGATGCGAAGATAATTTTCCAGGTTAGGCATTCTACCTGAGTGGAAAATCTTGTCTCGGTAAGGAAAAAATCGGGAGAAATCCAACTTTGCGTAGATTTTCGGAACCTCAACAGAGATTCAAAAAAGGACAATTATCTAGTCCCACCAATGGATCAACTCTTGAAAACCATTTCGGGTTCGGAGATATTCTCTCTACTAGACGGTTTCTCAGGCTACAACCAAGTGTTGGTTTCAGAGGAAGACCGTTTGAAAACCACTTTCTGAACCAAATGGGGAACCTTCTCTTATAAATGTATTCTTTTCGGGCTAATCAACGTAGGAGAAACCTTCCAAAGGGCCATGGGTGTGGCCTTTAGGGGACTTATGAATAGGTGCGTGGTAGTATATTTAGATGATGTAACAGTGTATTCAAAGAATAGAGAAGAACACATCCAACACTTAACTCAGATTTTTGAAAGGTGTCAAAAATACGGTATATCTCTGAACCCCAAGAAACATATCTTTGGTGTCAAGGAAGGGAAGTTGTTAGGGCATATTATATCTCAAGCAGGGATTCACATAGATTCTGAAAGGATCAAGGCATTAGCTCAACTCCCTCTACCCCATAACAAGAAATATATGTAGTCCTTTTTCGGGAAAATCAATTTTGTGAGAAAATTCACTCCCGACTTCGCCGAAATTATCAAACACTTGCAAAATATGATTCACAAGGATGTCTAATTTAAGTGGGATGATGAATGAAAATATTCTTTCAACAATATCAAAGTGGCCATATCTCGGGCCCCAGTGTTGAGAAGTCCCGATTTTAATAGAGACTTTAACCTTTATAATTTTGCCTCCGACCAATCGATAGCTGCGGTTTTGACTCAGAAGGATGATGACAACAACGAAGCCCTAGTTTCATTTATGAGTACCAATATTCAAGAAGCTGAGCTCAATTATCCTTCCATAGAAAAATAGGCCTACGCGGTCTATAAGGCCGTAAAGAATTTTGGGTCTTACATCCTCAAGAATCACACTAAGGTGATTGTGCCACACCCCGCTGTCCAATCCCTGTTTACCCAACAATATATGGGGGAAAGAAGAGGGAACTAGATAGAAGTAGTCCAAGAATTTGATCTAGATATAAAACCTGCCAAGCCAGTAAAAGGGAAAGCTTTGTGCAAGCTCGCAGTCGAAGCCCGGGATCAAGTAAATGAAGATTCTGGGTGGGAAAATTAAATAGCAGTATGGTGTGGTGAAGTAACATACATTCCCCTAGGGTGAGACTCCTAGTACAAGGATTTATCTTATCTTCTACATCATGGGAATTGTCTCGAAAACCTCAACCTCGGAGAGAAGAGATCCCTCATATTAAATTCTGCGCAATATCGCCTCATAAATTTGGTGCTCTTCTAGATCAACTATGACGGGGTATTGTTGAGGTTCCTTGAACGTGAATATGCCAACAAAGTGATAAAATAACTCCATGACATCCCCGCCGGAGGAAATTTTGCAGGAAACACCACCACTCATAAGATTCTGAGAGTCAGCTACTACTGGCCCACCTTGCTCAGAGACACTCAAAGATGCTCATACTCACGCTAGGAACTGGAAGACTTGTCAAACAAGTGTTGGAAAGGAGAAAGGGCAGTAGTCCCACTTCAACCTGTGACTTTCTTTAGGCCTTTTGAACAGTGGGAGTTAGATATCATAGGATAGATTACGCCTAGCTCTTCAAAGATGAACAAGTACATTCTTACTGCCACTGACTATTTCACAAAGTGGCCAGAGGCCATTCCTCTTAATCATGTAAACGAGAAGGTAGTAATCCAATTTTTAGAAAAATATTTGAACACAAGGTTTGGTGTCCCCTCTGTTCTGGTCTTTTATAATGAATCCTACTTATCTTCTACCCTATTGATAGAGTTTTCTCTAGACAAAGGAATCATAATCAAGTACTTTTCAAATTATTACCCTCAGGGAAACAGTGTGGCGGAATCGACTAATAAAAACCTACTAAGGATACTAAAGAAGAAAGTTACAGATAACCAAATAAATTGGCATAAACAACTCCCTAATGCCCTATGGTCTTATAGGGTCACACCCAAAGAAGCTATATGGAATTCCCCATACTTTCTGGTCTACGGATAGGAAGCCATCCTCCCGAATGAGATTTATCTACCATCTCTCCAATTGGCCCAAGATTCTAACGAGGAACCATCCTCAGCCATGCAACAAAGAATCAACACTCTTCTCATGCTGGAAGAAGAAAGAGAAAAGGCCAAGTCGAAGTTCCTAGCCCACCAACAAATAGTGAAAAGATGGTTCGATAAGAATAAGGCTAAAGAAAAGAGCTTTGAAGTAGGAGACTTAGTCCTGAAGTGGGATAGGGAAAATGAACCCAAAGGGAAACATTCCAAGTTTCAGAGCCTATGGCTTGGGCCTTTCCAAGTGGCCAAGAAAATTAGGGCATGTACTTATCGGCTACAGGACTTGAGGGGAGAACCCGATGCCCTCCCAGTAAATGGCCAAGCCCTAAAACAATACCTCCAATAAAAAAAAACAAAAAAAACAATATATATAGTAATAATAACCTCGGTTAATACGAATAAAATAAGTGTCGGAGATATCTACTTTGTGGTTTGGTAATACCTCAAGGGAAACACAAGAGGAACAGAGATTCTGCATTCGACTAGTGAATCGCCATTTGTTGAGTACTCAACAGACCCTAAAAAGTCAGTGACCATTCACTTTTTGGGGTACCACTCGATCTTTGGCTTGGACTGTTATCACTTTAGTATGAAATTGATTCCTTCTCTTATCTCATATGTTTCATGATTGAATTCATTAAAGTTTTCTTGTGTACAACAAAGAACCTTCTTAACTCTCAAAGAGACTTAATTACTACTCAAGGAATTGACAACCCAGAATTTTACCTGACTCACTTGAGAAATTTGGCATCTGCGAAAGTGAAAGGTAGCAGAAATCACTTGGGAAGTCAAAGTAGCCAAGTGTTGACCTTCATCGGCATTGGCCAATGAAAGCATTTATTTCCCACAAATAATTCTCAAGAAGGATGTTTCCGAAGGCTGATCCATTCGATTTCGGCAGAAAGATGTAATAGTCAGTGCCGCACAAATAGATGACAACTTGGTCGACCGTCGACTCTCGAAACATTTCTGAAGACAAAATCTTATGAAGATGATAACCCACTGGTAAAATACACAACATGAACTTTCTCTCGATTACCAATCCCCAATATCATCAGTGTCGGAAGCCTTACCAGAAAAATAGTATTGGAAATACACACAGATAATAGTTGACCCCCGATCCATTCGTCGGATGAGACGTGTTAACCCTTGAATGTGTTAGGTACGCTTCATGTACTATTTTTAGTTAATTCATGGATCGCGCATTAGTTACTGCCTCATGTGCGAATCAAAAAGAACCGTTAAACTCACTGATACAATGCACCCTCCTCCACGCCTCCACCGTCAACCAGTTAAGATTTATCTACAGAAATCCGATAGTACTTTATTTTGAATCTACATTCATTACTCGTATTAACTGATCGATATGACCGGTAGCCCATCTTTGGTTACATCCTTTTCGAGTCATTGTGTATGATCCTACTCTGCGCAACAAGAAATTCAGGGAAAGGAGAAGACCAAAGCTAACAGTCTGGAAGAAGCACCCAAAGTTCAGTGAGTATTAAATAGTTATCCTAGCAAGAATTACAGGTATGTGTACACAAGTGGTGTTTTACACTCCATTTTTATATGTTCTCACCCAACGTTGTTCTGTATACGTGTTTAAAGGGAAATTTTTAATTGCAGGAACAATGCCTCCAAAGAAGCCCTCCACCAGGAAATTGCCAAGAGCGTTGAAAATACAAGAACTAGAAGAAGGAGAAGGCTCCTCCCCAGGAGTTGGAAGACAATAAGAATTCATTGCCAAGCCAGTACCCATTATTAATATAGTCACCAAGAAAGCCTTTGTTCAACCCCCGGCTTTCAAAGATACATAGGCAAATATTGGATCCAAAACAACATTTCCTCACTGGGAAGAAGTGTTCAATAAAATCAAGAAGGAAGAACCCCTCGAGTATACCTCGAACAACGACCCTGATACAAGGAAGCTCGACGAGGAGGTCCTCTAAAATATTTGTAGGGCCTATATGCACATGGTGGCAAGCCGGTCTCCAGTTTTCCCTTGCATTGAGCTCATGAAGTGGCTCATTGACCACACCGATGCACAAAAATGTTTGATTAATGATGATAACGATGAATGTGTCGGGGTCTTCCTGCCATCAGTGGTTCAGAGTTAATACAATCTCAATGAGTCTGGAGAAAATTTGAGAACTGATTTCATTCTAAGTTTCTATGCATCCCACAATACCAAAAAAATAATGGTGCCTTGATGGAGGGAAGACTAAAAGTTCATGAACTAGACTGTCGGCTGGTATCCAACGACCAATATTAGGGAACCATACATATACCTTATGGCTCTCCTTTGCAGATTGCAAGAAGAGAAAGAATGCTCACATTTTTCAGAGGCTTAGATGCCTCTGGCTTTCATAGTATCCATTTCAGGTACCAGTTTCAATTGGGGCGCCATCATCTCCAAACAACTGAGCACTTGCATAAAGCAAGCCCAGGTGTCAAAGGAGGGATAAGTTATCACCTTCTATATGGCCTCGTATCTACTGGACATCATATGTGCTCAAAACTCTTTCTCTGGGATGAACCTACATTGGCACTCTTCGGAGCTCCTGGTCCATGTATACTTCAACATCCTATGGGAAAACAAGTACAAGAAATACTATGATGTTATCTGTGATCAATTTATTGCACACATTTACTTCTTTCTCTTCAAGAAAGAATTCCCTAGATTTCCAAATGAAGCAAAGAAGGTTATAGCCAAAATTGGCCACTGGTATTTAGATGAATGAGAAACCTACATCAGGGTTTTTGGCGCCATAGGGGCACCCCACTTATTACCCATTTATGTTCCCGACCAGCTAGTGTTAGGGGAAATTTGCTATCAAACCATCTTGCAAGGATACAATGCAACTTTAGTAAAAGACAAGAAGTGATATTTCATACCGTATGGGTTTCATATCGGCTTCTACATGGTCAAAGACACCACACATGCTAAACAACTTGGGATAGGTCAATTGGAATTTCGTTTCCAAACTGACCAATTTCACAAACATGATCCCAAGGGATTGGTCCTACAACACACGTCACATGTATCATCATGTTGGCCCTATGCTCATGACCAGTTCGAGGATGAAATTTTCACTGAGAACGCTCAAGACTGGAATGTGGTGGTGTCCAGGAAAGTTGATCCTCGAGGAACTAGTTTTAGAGATATGAGCTATGAAGGACAGACAACGTTTGTGGAGTAGGAAGTTCAAGAAATTAGCCGACACCCGGAAGGATCAGTTTCATATGAATTGGATGAGGGAATAAGTGATCCCGAAGAAGACATTGAAGCTACGGGAACTCATCAGGAATCCCCGGTACAAATCAGGGATCTCTTGGAAGATCAAACTGCACAAGAGAGGGGTGCACTTTTATACCAGCAAACCTAGCTGCTAATGAAGAAGATGTAAGATGACCTGTATCTTACCACAAGACCTGCGATTTCAACTACCGTCCAAAGCATCCCAACAGAGTCGAACGATCCTGTCTCTGAAGTTCCTGATAACACTAATGGGTTAGGCAACTCTGAATCCATAACATCTCTGATCAATCCTTTAGAAGGAGGGACAACTCAACCAGATATAGGTCGAGTGTCAATATAAACACAAGCACGTAATCCCTTGAGCACACTTATACATATATACAGTGACGACGAAAGTCTGGACCCCTCTCACGGCACCCTGATGCACATCCAAGAGGAAGAAGGTCCCAAGAACATCCCTTCCCCTGAGCTCGAAGTTCAATTTCAAGACAAGGAGGTCTCGCAAAAGGGAACAGAAGCCAAAGGCGGCCTCGACATGAAAGACTCCGATAAATCAGAAACCGAGGCGGATCCGAGTGATGAACCTGAGTCTGGGGAAACAAAGAAGGGATCTCCGCAAAAGGAAATAGGCAGCTCTGCAGCTGACCAACAAGTAAGAAATGAGTTTATACCTAAAACCTCTACTCTACCCAGTATTCAAACCCTCGATGAGCGATAGGTAGAAGTTGGATCTGAACAAATATACACCACTAGAAGCCTAGGAAACAACCTCACATGGGGAGATCAACAGATACCAGAGCCAGTAGATGAGGTAGCCGACATTTATGTGATCTCCTATGATCAAAAGAGAAAGGCCATCGTTCAAAGGACTGCAAATAAGAGAAGTATCACCTTGGATCACTCCATCTTAGTTACTACAGAGGAGAACTTAATCAACATAGTAGATGCTCGTGCATATGAACTTATTGGCATGGGAATATCCCTCTCTGATGCTGCCTAGGATAGATCCAGGAGAGATGAAAAGGAATTAGCTGCCACCCTAAAGGAGCTCGAACACTTGTTCCATTTGGCCGAGTACTACAAGAGTGCTACGCAGACTATTGTGTATCTGAAAAGTGAGTTCAACGGAGTGTACAATGAGTTCAAGAAAGAAATACATCTATTGACCACGACTGTAGTCAAGTTCCAAGAAGACACTCTCATGGAACTCACGACGTGCAAGGAGATGGAGCGATGCCATGAAAAAGCACAACAAGCGGTAGGGAGGCTCGAATATATTGGGGCAGTTCAGCAAGGTTAGGAAAAGGAAGTACATGGCATTCAGCTGGTAGGAAAAAGTAGTCTCGACCTCATGAAGAAATCTGTCGAGTACTAGGCTAAGATGTCATGGGACCCACATCGAGAAATCCAAGAGAAATGGGCCAAGTGCCAGAAACAATGGGGTAAAATTAATAAATCGATGAAGAATGTCGGTCTTCCTGAGTTTGGAACTCCAGATGAATTTATCAACCTGAGCGACGTGTTCAAGATACATGCCAAGAAAAACTCGCTATGGGCTGAAGAGTGCACAAAGGTCACCAATGCAAAGGCAGGGCAAGTGAAACAATTCACAGAACACCCGATCAGAGCTCGATCCATGATGCAACAAATGAAATTCAGTTTGGTGAAGTACCGAGTGCATGCAGTGGATATCAGAGGAGTATATGATGCCCCTATGGAACAACACAGGTTCCCATGGGCTCAAACCTGTGAATATTTGTTTATTAGTTGGTCTGAATATGAAAGAAGTCACCCCTTTCAATAGACATCTTGGGTGGACTATTAAAGAAATTGTTGAATGACCATGCCACGTGGTGATTTTTGTTTGGATCGAACTATATTTAGCTATTAATTAGAGTTAAAACTTTATATTATAAATAGAGACATCGACCAATGAACAAGGGTCGATGGTTGTTGTAAGAACTCTTTTTTTTTGGTTGTTGATAATTATTTTGAGATTGCTATGAATTGAGAAGTGCTTCTGGACCAAAGAGAAGCTATTTTCATCATATGTATGTGATTGGAGTTGGAGAATAATTGCTTCCTATCATGTTCCATGAATGATGCAGTAAATGAGAAAGAGAAATTAATTTTGTTTTCAAGTTATCTGGTGCAATGTTTTGATGTTCTTTGCTTAATGATGAAGATAAATTGTTGTGTTGTTATGTGACGAATGTTATGGTAGATGAATTATTTTGCTTTTTGTGATCTTGATTACATATGTGTTTTCTTTATGTTAATTAGTTTCTCTTAGACAGTAATTGGATTCTCATTTGGTTAATGTATTAGTACTAGGCCCTTTGGCATAGGATCACTGTCTGCATGTTTGAGCAACGGGTTATCCCAAGATTGACCTCTTCTCAATAGATAAATATTTTGTTCTGTTATTTATCAAGTTGGTTTATATTGGCTTGCATCTCCCATACCAGCCCCACCCAAGAGAAATACATAAAAATAATTGTCCTAACTGAAGGGAGAGCCTTCACAAGAAAACACAAAGCCCATCAATAAACTGGCCGGATCGCAAGATCTGGAGAACCATTCCATATTAAATGGTACAGAGTCTAATCGGGCCTCGGTGGCGGGTTTGGCTCTTGTTGTTGAGTCAAGGGATTTAGGGCCCATCAACAAGACTTGCTACAACTGGAGTTCTGGAACCCACAACTCTAAAACATCCTGGCCGAGTGCACTAAAGTCGGGGAGAAGTGGAACAACATGAGGGACTGCATGGTAGAGAAAGCGGTTCATTTCTTTGGGTTGTGTAGGGTTGGGGGGGGGAAGGAGAGATTGTTGGTTGGAACTACTGCTAGAAATATAAATTATGAATATCATCATACATTTTTTGGGTCAAAATGCCTATGCATATATGTTTTAGGCCAGAGTGCCTATGTATATAAGATTGGGCTGGATTGCCTGTGTGAATTAAGGCCAAAGGGCCTAGAATTGTAATGTTAATAACATTGGAATGGTGTTGTGCACTGAGGATAGTACAAAAATAAGGGGAGGGGGATGTAACATCCTGGTTCTAACCCTTACAAACTATAATGTATTATGTAAATATGATTTAGTCTGGTGAGTCGGTAAAGTTGAAAAGGGGCCAGAGTGCCTAGGAAATGTAACACTTCCTATACATTAATAAAATACACTGTCGGCTGCAAGACCAACAAGGAAAAAAGAGATAGGGGGCTATGATTCGATGAGAGAGGGGGCTTGAGGGGCTAAGTCTTGTTATTATTATTTTATTTACCCATAATTGATTTTATGGACAAGAGGGGGTTACATGAACTTCTTGGGAGGGATTCCATGTGGATCTTGTCTTCATGTAATTATTTAAACATCCCTTGGGGGATGTTTTGGGGTCGTTCTTCCCTTGTTTCATCCTCTTCTCACCGGTTCAATCGTTATTCTTTCCCTTCACTCACTATTGCTAGTTTGTGTGCTCTTGGGCTAAGCATGGAAACACATGGAAGGAAGAGGAGAACTAGCATTGAATAGCTGTAATGATTTATTGATCATTCCAGGAGGGAATGGATTCCTGTGTGCATGAACTTGATGAAACTTTAGATGGAATTTTCCACAGCTGAGAGTCCTTGTAATTTCCAGTAGGGATATTTCCTGACTAGTAGCATTGGAGCCCTGGAGAGAAATGGAACAACCTGAGGGACTACATGGAAGAGAAAGGTGTTCATTTCTTGGGGTTGTGTAGGATGAGGGGGAAAGAGAGATGGAAATTAGGATTGCTATGAGGTTGGTAAACCTGAGAGCTAATTTTCCAACTACTGTGTATTTAGCCTTGGTCTAGGACCCGTCCTTGTGGATTCATAGCCCTGGCTTAGGGGTGACCTACTGTTGAGAGTAAATGAACAACAACGTCTATGGTTGGGAGGAACGTCCTTGGTATGCAGCCAGTTGGTGAACATTTACTTGCAAAGATAATTTCTCTATGTGTTTTTTGTTTAATGTATTCCTCTGTGTATTTAATTATCTCTGAGATATGTATTCTAATGTGCCTGTCTGTTGGTTATTTGTTGTGTGTGGCACGTTGTTTATCTCTTTTATGATGTGACATGGATATTGTCTTATGCATGTGGTGTGCATGCTTCTAACATTGTTGTGAAACCCTTTGTTTTCGAATTAGAAATCAGAGAACTGAGTCTTGGGACTGTAATGTGCCTAGCCTACGGGTGGTTGGGTGTGTTGCATCCTGTTTAAGGTAATGTAGCCCGACCTCTGGGTGGTCGGGTATGTTACACCCATGGAGTAGTGAATGTAGTCTTATTCCTATCTTCCTCCTTAACTCTGATCTGATTATATCCTGAAAATCCATCAAACATTGAAATCATTCCTGATAATGTTACCCTTTGTAAAAATGTTTCCATCTTGGGAGAGAATAATTTTCCTTTTTGCATGCAATATTTAAGTTTTTGAAATCTATACACAACCTTATTTTACCATTATTCTTCCTATAAACAACCAAGTTTGAACACCATGAAGAATGCCTAGTTTGGGCTATAATTCATGCTGCTAACATTTTATGTAACTCCTATTGAACCAAAGGAGCTAACTTGGGGTTAATCTGCCTCAATTTCTATCTAAAGGGATTTGTATCTTCCTTCAAAGGAATCATATGATGAATCACATCTTCCCTATAGACCTTGATTTCATCATAAGTGAAATCCAAAATATCCCTATATTCTTTTGATAACTTGATAATTTCATTTATTTCTTCTATAGGGGTGATTTTACCTACTTTAACCATCCTAGTCTCTTTATCATTTTGTATGTTGATCTCCAAGTGGTCACATGGTTTTGCATCTGATTCTTCCTTATTCTTGTGGTCATCTTGTCTATCAAACAAACTTTCTTGTGCAATAAGGTGCCTAGGATCTGGATTAAACTTATTGTCATTATCTGTGTAATTACAACCCCCATATTTCTCACTGATATAAAATTAATTTTTTTTTTGTATTTGAGTAAATAATCTAATAACTTGTTTACCATCATAATTTGTTTTCCAATGATCCATATTATCTGGAACTGAGGGTCTAAAAATAACTTCCACTGGAATATTCTCTTTAATAAAATCATGGGAAATCTAAAGAGTGGAAGTAGCTACAACTAGATCATCTTCCTTAGAATTTTGTTCCCTAGGAATTGCAATAAGATTCAAAGAATCAAGATCTTCAATGGAGTCCCATATTGCATTCCTATATTTTTTCAATCTTTTTGACTTGCAAGAAAACTTATACTTAAGTTGTTGAATGACTAAATCCGAGCCTCCATTGATATTCAAACATTTGATAGCCATGTCTTTTCAAACCTATAAACCAAGCAACAAAGCCTCATATTCAGCCACATTATTAGTTGCATCAAACTCCAATATATAAGCAAACTTAAATTCTTGACCATTTGGAGATTGAATGACTATTCCAACACCTTTTCCAGCTCTAGAAAAAGCACCATCAAAATGTATATACCAAATCTCATCAACTCTATCTTCTCTAACTTATTCTTCTAAAGGTACTATAGTGTTAGACAAAATAACATAGTTACCAAGATCATCCTCTTTATACTTTAACTCCTTCCTAGTATTTCTTGGGTCTTCAACATGATACCTCCTTTCCAATTCTCTATTCAACTTAAAAGTATTTCCATATGAAGTAGGGATGGTAGCATAAGTTAAATCGATTTGTAAATTACCCCCCAAATCTGCAGTTGTCTTCCTTGAAAGCAACATTCCCCAAGCATCACGTACATCTATTACAACTATATCCATTTCAATGATGTATTGGAAAACAACCAAGTGTACTTGTAAACTCTTTATGAATCCATGCACTTTAATCATTTTATTGTCCATGGCACAAATTTTATGGTAAGGTCTAGATATCCTTAAGTTTAATTTCTCCATTACATTCTTAGTCATAACATTTGAACTAGCCCTTGAGTAAAGCATGCAATTATGAAGGGCTCTATTTTTCACAAGTAGAGAAAGGAAAAAAGGTTGATTCTTTTCACCCCCCTTATCCCAATTCTGCAAAATTATTGGTGCATCTTGGTAAGCTACTATTGGATATCTATCAACAATATTATGAGGAGGATATTCTATGGCTTTAAAAAACTTTTCCATTTGAGAAGGGATCTTCATTATTTTTGACACAGGAACTAACATTTTTTCATTACTTAACCATCCTCCTAAATCAATATTTAAATCTGAATTTTCATGCACATTTGATTTAGGAGGGGTTTGAACTACCCTGGGAATGTTTTCTTGATTCCTATATTGATTTATGTTTCCATTCCTTTGGTAGGTAATGCCTCTATACTTAGCCATTTCCGAAACTTGTTGGGGACTGGGCTTAGGCCCAAAATTTTTAGTTTCCTTATCAACAACATTACTCATGCAACTTGCACTACTACCTTGTTCAACAAATTCCATCCAATCATGGATTCGAACATTATACTTTTTGCTATCTCCCAATAAAATTCATTTTATTTTTGTCTTAGGTGATAAGTTGACTTTTCTGTCTCTTTAGTCATTTAATAAAGTGTTCCCTTCAGTGAGTATAGTCATCAATTTTGAGCCATGTCACATAAGGTTAATAAATGACTAATTGGTTGTAATGGTCATTGTCCTAGGTCATATTGGTCAAAAGATAAGTCATTTGTTTCCTAAGGGTGATTCATGGGTCATATAAATCAGTTTTTGTCCATTATAAGTCATCATATATCTCTCAAATCATGATTTGACTTTTTGTCTATCATTTTCCTTCATGATTACGAGTTTGCAGTGCATCAGGGTACTTTTTTACTAAGAGTTCTACCAACTCAGCCAATATTGTCAAAACAAATCATCATTTCAACATAAGGCAGGCTACCAACTTGGGGGAAAACCTTGTTTTGAATTTTGAAAAGTTCCAAGGAAAAAACTATATCAAGAAGGTTTTTTCTGAGTTCTTAGACCACGATCAAATATTTGAGGGTCTCTTCTACTGTTGCATCTCGCCATCAAAGGAGTTATCAAGGTTTGAAATCACATATTTTAGCTTTTCAGTTGCTTCTAATCATATCGGTGCATAATTGTCCATAATCAGGTGTCTATACAACGATGGCTACAAGAAAGGATCCTATTCCTAGGAAGAGGTTAGGCTCTCTGGTCGTATTCGAGCCCACTAAGACCACTATGATCGAGAAAAATTCCAACCATGTGGACTCATTCAAGCACATGGGGTGCTGGATATTATGAAATAAACTTGAAGGGCATCACCTGGAGGTTTCTAGGGATTTTATGCACAACTACAAGATTTGAAAAACAAAGGTTGGTCCCTTATAAATCCATGTGACAGTGGATCTGATTAGAGAAGTAATAGAGATCACTAGAACAGCGGAACAATGGTTCAAAGAAAAGAGAATTGAAAAAGAATAGAGGTGCCAAGATATGCTTAGACCTGAGCATAGAGGAGCTGATTTAGTAAATGGAGTGCCAAGGAAGTGGCTAATAGAGGAATATGAAAATCTGCTCTTCATCATTCATAGGTTTTTCACTTGTGAAGGAAGATACAACTAGGTTCTACAATACTATTTCAAGCTCCTTCTCTATTTCACTGGTAAGAAAGAGATAGAATTATCCTATTTCCTTTTCATGAGATTTCAAACGATGATTTCATTTGCAGAAAGAAAACATGATAAGATTCAAAAGTCTATTTTTCACCATGCCTTATTAAATCTCATATTCCTTGAACAATTGAAAATGGAAGGGAAGGATTGGCCCACATTCTTATTTGTATCAAATTATCAAATTGATTTGCCTCCTCCCTCAAAACTCAAAACCCCTAAGAAGAAGACTACAACACCTCTTATTACCTCCTTTGTCCCATGATCTGAGATACCACAATCTGCTTCCCACTTCGATCCCTCATTTGAAGTAGTACAAGATTCTTCCCCCCTTTGCTCCTATACTTGAAATAGCTTAGCCTTATTCTTCTATTGTTCCCTCTACCTCTGATACACCTCTGTCTCCTCAAGACCTTATTCCTCAAATACCCTTACTTGTCCAAGTTTACAAAAGAGATAAGAGGAAAGGAAAGTCTCAAGAAGTTGTTGTTGAAGATCAAACATAGCCTCTTGTGGAGCTTCCCCCTATAGAAATTTAAGAT
>SNQJ01S0066724.1:75854-91566 GCA_010110895.2 Picea sitchensis | reverse complement strand
TGTCTCCTCAAGACCTTATTCCTCAAATACCCTTACTTGTCCAAGTTTACAAAAGAGATAAGAGGAAAGGAAAGTCTCAAGAAGTTGTTGTTGAAGATCAAACATAGCCTCTTGTGGAGCTTCCCCCTATAGAAATTTAAGATAATCCTCCAACTATCCAAGCAAGAGTTGATGCACCGGATCTCAGAAGGTCATCAAGGAGGAAGCTTGTTTTATCAGAGGAGTCTCTTCCAAGTAGTGATGTAGTAAAACCTAGAGATAGGTTATCAATATTTAAAGTCTCCTCTGTTGAAAAAGAAGCATTGGAATCCATAGTTCAGTTGAGTGAATCTCCACCAGACTCAACCCCGGAGACAAAGCAAGGACCTAGAGAGAATTGGGCTCAACTGTTCAAAGATGTAGACAGGCAGCTCAAGGAAGTTCAAGACAAGAATCAGAGGTTACATCAGGAGAAGATCACACTTGGTAGACAATTGTCAATCCAAATAGATGAACTCGCAGGGTAATGTAACTAGTTGAAGAATAACATCAGGAGAAAGATGATTCAGAGGAAGCAATTGGTAGATATATACAAACAAAGCCTCAGTCTAAGAGTAGAAAATAGAAATCTAGCAGAACACTTATATTTGGACAAGAATATGCTTAGAAAGAAGAATTTGGCTATCTTCTTGAAACATATTACTTATTCAAGTTATCCCAAGCATGATGATTGATTCAAAGATGTTTTAAGGTTATGTGTGACTGCTGACCAATGATGAGTTAATGTTTTGAAGCTTAATGAAAGTATGGAAACTACCTTAAAAGATACATGTATGGTATGGTTATTGAGATGAAGTCTGAGTAGTCTCAATAGGATTAGTAATTGGCAATGATATGTGATTTTTTGAGACAGGTTCTACATTTCAAAAAGAATTTTGCAATTAATTTTGAAGATTTCGGACAAAGCAGGCAGCTACATGAGTTTGTAGCACAGACTGTGTTTTCTCCATGCAGTGTGCTACCAACTCGCTATCTTTCTGTGTGTAATATTTTGGTCAAGGGTTGACCTAACTTTCTATGGTAAAAGGATGAATCATGACTCCAGGTGTCAGCTAAGATGCAGTAAAGATTTTCTACAACCATGAGGTAGCTCAAGAGGAGCTAGTGGGAATTTGAATGGGATACCTATCCCTTAAGAATAGGATCTCATCCTATCATTGTGCGTCAGTTTAGATTTGATTTGATATGTGTCTTTTAGATCCAGTTATTGAGGATCTTAGTCAAATTTTGTAAAGCTTATTTAAGCCCATTGAGGCATCTTTCTGAGGGGTTTGAGATTGAAGACTCTATTGTACTCTTTTGATGTAAAATATTGATATATATTCTAGAATGATAAGTCTATTTCATTGATATTGCTCAGATCCCTGTCTCTCTTTCTTATTATGTACTTGTGGTTTGAATTTCATGTTCATTTCTTTGATTATTTAATGATTGATGTTTTTCATATTATATCTACATTGATAAATAAAGGATCAGAAGCTCTCTGCTAGTTATATCTGACCTTTTACATGTTTTGTCAATATATGTAATGTTGTTGGTATATTTAGCATTCTCCATCCACCTTGATTATAGAAACCATCTCATCAATAGCTCTTGAAGGCCTTATTTTGTCTAGATATGTTCAAATTGACTTGTGTGAATGAATGAGTGTGAGTTCTTCATCTTTGATCCAGCTTTAAAATACATCTTTAATCATTATGATTAAGTTACCAATATTACTCAACCTACAAACTTGAGTGAATCTTGGAGTGATAACACTTTATTCCACACATATTAACTTGTTCATTTCCTGAATTACAATAATATTCTTCATCACAACCTTCAAGAAAAACTAGACAAGTCATTTGCTCATGAAATTCACCGCAAGGCCTACACCAAGGTATGGCTTGATGATATACCAAGTTGGTGGACTCAAAAGGATTAAGTGGCCTTTGATCATGTGGAGGGGGTATCTTTGGCCACTTATCATTTGGATTATGATGAGATCTATTAGCTTGTGCCCTCTCCATAGTGATCAATCTATTTTGTAAATCATTAATTTGATTGGCATGGTTTACTTCCATTTTTTTGATCAATTGATTCAACTTCTTAGTTCCATCACTAAAAGACTCTTGACACTATACTTTCTTCTTCCTTTCCTCGACATTCTTAGAAGAAGAACCTCTAGAAAAACTAGGAATATTTGACTTCCTAGCATCCTGCATGTTTTTATCAATCCTCACTGCAAAAGCTTGTGCATCCTTAATAGTTTGAGGCTCCTCATCCCTTAGTTGATATCTCATTTATCCCTCAAAGGCTTCCATGTAATAAATCAAAATTGCAGTATCTGAAGGCTTAATTGTTGTAGGAAGACTTTTCACCAAGTCATTAAATCTTTTGTTAAATTCATCCATGGTTTCATTTTCCTTTTTTAACTTGAGCTAAGGGCAACTAGTAAAAATCTATTTTCTTTTTTATCACCCCACCTTTCTCTAAAATCTTAGAAAATTTCATCTAGGATGCTAAACTTGTTGGGATCTTGTTATGAAAACCATTCAGTAGCATCCCCCTCTAAATAATATAAAAACAAAGTCATATTTATGTCCTCTTCACCATGACCACGACAACGCTTCAATATACACAAGTCGAAATTCAAAATGTGAGCATGGGCACTAACAACATTGTTTCCCTGAAAACAAGGCAACTTCTCAATGGATTTGTTAGGAATTGCATAAGGAGCACCTTGAATTGTCGTAAAACTCAAATACATTATTAAAGCAATCATGACTACATTAGGATTATTTGTTGTTTTATTATTTTGTTCAAACAAGAATTGGATATCAGAGACTGCTTCTTCTCCAAGAATTTCAAGTAGCATACGAGGAGCAAGGCAATTTAGTATCCTCCTATAAACCCATTCAGACTCAAGAAAAGAGTAAATAAATCCTTGTAAAGTGATCCTAGTAGTATTCTTCAAATATTTTTCCAATGGAGTCACCACTTGGAGAGTAAGCAAACAATGAAAAACCAACCCAAGTTAAAAAAAATTAGGGAAAAAATTTATTACTTAGGTTTAAAAGAATAAATTAGTTAAGTTGTTTAGAGCAAGGGTAAAAGATTTATCCCTGGAAGTGGTGCCAAATATGTTTTCATCCTTATACACACCTACAAATGTGGAAAAGTCTCAATCCACTTGGTGTGTCCTTGGATGCACAATGCTAGAGACTTAGCTGGCATTGTTGAAAGCAACTGAGGACCAGAGACTTAACTTTCGAAGTTGAAAGAAAAAAAGAAGGCTTAAATAACCTATCCATGCATGAAAGAAGAGAACCTACCCCAGAAGTAGTAAGAGAAGATATAGTGCATTTAGAACTTTTGAGAGAGCATTTCGAAGTTACTATGCTAAGAGAAGATAAGAATACAAATGGAAAGAGGAATCTAGAAACTTAGATCACAGGGAAGAAGGCCAAAAATCTCAGTAAGAAGAAAGAAAAGTTAGAAAGACTACAGGAGGTTCCAGTGAAGACTTCGCAGGAAGTAGACTTGCATAAATTGAACATCGCTGGAATAACAGAACAATGCAAAATGGTACTTCACCACGACGAAGATATATGACCGTTGGAGGCATCCCAACCGTTAGAATGATGCTCTGGAACATTTAGAAACACATTTATTGTAGAAAATATCTCCATGAGACCATTGAGACCACACCATAATGGATGGAATTGTATTTATTAAGGCATTTCGACTTGTTGGAGGAATCCATTATGATGTTGTTTATTTAATCCGTCGCATGTTACACCAAGACCACTTTTTGAAAACTGAGATTATCCGAGCTAACAGAGAACTGATTTCTATCGTGTTTTTCTTTTGAGACCTCACCACCCATTTTTCTTACCTTGAGTGTTTGTTTTCCTACCCGAGTGATTTGATTACGAGCATGTATGTCGGGCGAACGTAGCGCAGTAGAGAGGTCTATGGAGGAGATCCTAATAAACCTTATGGCTAAGAAATTTATGTTTGCAGGGGTACAAGCCTCATTGACACAAGGATTGAAAGCATCCCCCTCGACTGGATGTCGATCTAGGCCATCCTGAACTGCGACAAAGAAGAGAAGAAAGCACCGTGACAACTTGGCGAATGCGAAGATAATCTCGACAGTCTTGCCCGATGACATCCCACCTTTGGCTGGCACGATTTGTCGTGACAATGTCTTGCGTGACTTTGATTACATGCTCATCACTTCGTACCTTTCGAAGGGGATACACACAGTCGGACCGTAGCTAGGGTTGATCCTTGATATCAAGATCAATGATTTCAACCTCGACGACATGTGATGCTCGCACCACATCGCTACCTGATGTAGACAACTAGGAAGAAGCCGAAGATAGTTCCCCAGCCATGGATCAAGGACATTGTGAGGTCCACGATCCTCAACGTGATCAAGACACCCCACTTTGATAGACATCCGGAGGTTAACGCGTGCATTAAACTCCTCCTATCATGCTACCATGGAGGTTGTCTTTGGTTAGATAAGTGTGTGACTGTGGATCCAACGCTGATCCACATGATCACTGGATTTAGTATGTAGGGACCAAAACCGCACTAGTTCTATCCATGGAAGGCTGCAGATTTCTCCCTAGCATAGCGTATAAAGGAAACCTATGGCGATGTGGAGAACGGGAAGAGAGGCTACAAGGTATCCTCCATCCAATATGGTGTAGTGTGCCTATGTTGTCAGTTGATTGCTAGCAAGATTTTCAGTAAGAACCGACCAACACATGTTATAAAGTTCGTCGTCGACCTCGCAGGGAAGTGCATCGAGGGCATGCAGATGAATTGGGAGAGATACCTCATTAAAAAGTTGGAGAAGGATTGTCATGAAGCGAAGGACCAAGGCTATGAATTCCACTTCAGTGGTTACTCATTCTTAGAGCATTTGCCGCTTGTGAGATGCCGGAGGAAGAGACATTCCCAGAAGTCAAGCCATCAAAACCACTGGCTGTGAGGTTCACCACCTTATGGTATACAAGCGGTATGGTGAAGCAGTGGCAGTCGAATGTTTTCTTCCACACCTACTACCTACATCTCACACGCGCCATTGAATCCTTCCCCCAAATGACGTCGAATACACTCCATAGGTTTAGGCCACTCATGAAGTTCCGTGTAGACCGACACTTCATATATATCACCACGCGCGGGGATGAAAACAAGGAGGAGTTGTAGTCTTACTACAAATTGACTGAGGAATATATGGAGGAGATAACCAAGGAATGGCCTGCAGAATTCCTTGTACCAATTGGATATGCAAAACTCTCCAACCCCGACCTCATCGGAAGTCCTGTGGTCACTAGGACTGAGTGTGATGGAATGCGCAGCGCTAAGAAAAATAAAAAGAAGGAAGAAGTTTAGGAGATAAACAACTCATCGGAGGAAATTGTACCTGACTCACCTACAGGAGGAGGAGGTGATGAAGTAAACCAAGAAGAGGGAGGGGAAGAAGACAAGAAAGAAGAGGGCAAAGTGACACCGCTAAAATATCCCCTTACAGAGGCCAAGACATCAAAGAAAAGGAAGGTTTCCCCAAAGAAACCCTCAGTGCAGAAGAAGTCACGAGCCAATAAGCCTCAGTCAGAGAATTTTCTCATAGTGGATGATATTGACCTCATCATCACATTTGTAGCAGATGATTTGGAGGATATCTTGCAGTGAAATGAAGAAAATCAGGAGACAGTGTATGACAAAATCGAGGCTGAGCTGAAGGGGGTACAACAATCTCTCTATTCGAGCCATGCAATGTCTACTGCGCCGTTGTCATTAGAAGTTGTATAATTGGGGGATGAGCCCACCCAACTGCGAAGGATATCATATGCTACAGAAGCTCGGCTTCGTCAAGTATAGGAAGAAAAAGAGCAAGCCATAGAGGCCTTGAAGCAAGCAAATGAAAAAGCCCTATAGAAATGTTAGGTTGCACAACAAGAGAAATATGACCTTAGAGAAAATTTTGAAGAAGATAGAGAGTAGATCCAGAAAGAGAAATACCAACTACTCATAGAGAAGATGAGGGTTAGAAAGGCAGTAACTAGAGCACTTCACTCTGTGCCAAGATTGGCTCAGATGGAAGAAGAGACAACTGAGAGTTAAGTGGGGAAGCTTGCTAAGGCTATTCAACAACTTCAAGCAAGAGTAGCAAATTTAGAACTGAAAGAAGTGTCAATCACTCCATAAGAAGTGCGATATCAAAGGGAATAAACTGCCAGGAGAGCAGTCAGAAGAATCAAGGCGTTGGATTTAGAATGTAAGAAACTCAGTAAACGAAGCATGCAGACCTATGAGTGCCAGGTATAAGACCAAGAGCTATGGAGATTGGAGGCACAGCTCCAGGAGGCGAAGCAACAAGCATCGACCATGCAAGTACAACTGAAGAAGATTACAACTTTTGAGAAGATGAAGAGATCACAGGAGAAACACATAGTTCATCAATAGGTCACTTATATCCAGAGCATAGTGATGCAGGTGACACAATGACTCCAGTCGGTGCAGGATGATGCCTGCACCCTCTTTGAAGAAATTGAGGGACAAGGATCACAACTGGAACAGGTGGTCGCAACAGTGGAACAACACCTGGAAGGGCCTGTCACCAAGAAAGTCATTCAAGAGTTCTCTAAGCAGGAAGCTTTGGCGAAGCAGCAAGTCGAGGCAGCTCGAGCTAAGCTTGAGGACTTCGAAGCAGTATTTCCCATATCAAAGTGACTCAGGATGAGTCACAGGTGAGTGTCGGGGGCCTATTGGCCTTAGAACCCAGTTTTGGGAGAACGTTTGTTGTGTTTGACCATTTTTGGGACTTCGACAGATTGGTCGAAGATGGAGCACCCAGGTAAAGCGAAGCTCGCGGGATATCACCCTTTTTGTGGGATTTTTGGGTTTTAGGTTTTATGTAATGGGTATGGGATGTCAGCCAATGGGTCTTACCCATGTTTATGCCCCTTTTTTAATGTATAAATAAGTTTCTAGGCATTGTAAGAAGTAGTTCTGGTTAGCTATGTGCAAAGTCTAAGTGGTATTTGGCTTAGTGCATGAATATGTTAGGGCTTGCAGAGCTAAGTGCAAGCATTTTGTAAGTTCTTTGTGCATAGACTGTGTAAAGGCTCGGTGCTTGGATATAACTCGGGGAAGGAGGATCTAGCGAGGTGTGTGCAAATCTCTTGTTCTAGGAAGAGTTGGCTTCGTGGCTTGGTGCATGTAAGGAGATTGAAGAGAAGAAGAGTTAGTGGACGTAGCCCAACACTAGGGTGAGCTACGTCTGGACTACCACTGATTATTGACTCTCCCTCAACTATATCTATCTCCTATTTATGATTTTATCCTCCCCTTATGCTTTACTGAAAACAATACAAGATTTTATACAAGAGGGGCTCGATGAGCTTCCCTCCAAGCTAAGCTAGTGGTGTATAATCACCATTAAAAAATGCTTGACTCATGAGGAAAATTAAAACTATGGTAATCTGATCTGAATCAGATACAAATCCCTCCTACCGTCAACCACTTAATTGTGACCTTACCTATAGCTTGTGCAAAGGCACAACTTAGCTCTACCAACTTGTCAGCATTAATTTCCATGATCATGGTTTATATCTTCGACGACAAAATGAGAGGGCAATGCCTCTCCCTTACTTGACTGTGCACCACTCATGCTAATCAGTTGTCACATGATGACTCGGGTGGAGAAATGCTCCTTCATCATAATCCACAGCTACAAAAGTTCATGAGCTCCTACTCATGTGCTTCTGAGCTCTGTTGAAATCCTCCTGGATCCCAAACTTCTCCTAGAGCTATCCTTCTGCTCCTCCATTTCACGTCTTCTACTACTCCTTCCCTGATGCTTTTGAAGGCTTTCCTCTATACAACTTCTCCTTATTGACTATTTTTTATGTTGATCGTAACATCAACCTCTGTATCTCCTCTATGGATTCTTCCAGCTGCTTCATTAGTTGGTTCACCTTGTGCATTCTACTCGGCTACAACTCTTAATTATTCTCTATGGGAGGATCATCCTGATCTCCCATGTTGCTTTCATCCCTTGTGACGTTGACTAGCCAATCTGTTGCAGGCTCCAATTCTGCAGTCTCTCTAATGAACTATTTTTCAGCTACCTCCTCTGAAAGATTAACTCCTATCATTTCTTCGGATGGTTCTATTCCATCTTCCCCCAGCTCCAAATCATGCTGGCATGTCTCCTCTAGCATGGCTATCTCATGGCAGCCACCTTCTAGTTCTGGACTGCCCAACCAATCCTCCACTGCCCTTAACTATATCTCCCACTGATTGAGTAACTCAATTGGGTTATCTTCTTCCGTTGGGACAAACTTCAGTATCTACTCCTCCTCCTCCATGACAGTCTCGGCTTGTTGTCCTTTCTTTGCATCTGCAACCCCTATGCTAACCTCTCCTCGGCTGCTTGGTAGGAATATCTTGACTCCCTAATGACCAGAGCAGACCTCTGATCCTTCTCCTCTATGATGAAAGTTTCCAACTTGTCATCATCTTCATTCACGCGGATTTCATCTCCGCATGAATATTCATATGGATGAGGCATTTCTTCCTCCCCTCCATCTGTCAACACCCCTTGTTGACATGAACTCTCAGTTGATCTCATCTCTTCTCCCTTGCCCACCTGGAAATTCGGGATGTCTCCTTTGCCCCCATGGCAATTTACGAGATCAACTGGCCCCTTCTCATTTCCCACCTGGCAACCTACGAGAATCCTCCCATATCTCTTTCCCTCACCATTGACGTTTTCGACATATCTCAACCACCCTTTCAATACCTATTGTTTCCTCCTGGCCAAAAAATTCCAAACATGCCACTTAGCTATCCTTTTCAAAGGCCACTCGTATCTCCAGTGCACTCTTCCCTCCTGCTACATCTTAAATTCTAGCCTCTCTATCTCTGCTCGGATTTCATTGAGCTCCTTATCCATCTCAGCTTTGCTTCTCTGCGGGAAGTCTTCTCTTCAACCATGCTCATGACCTCCAGTGACCATCTTGTTTCACCTACACCCCACTTGGCTGCTACCATCTGCTTCCAACTCGTTCTTTGTGTCAGGACTTTTATATTATGTGACCTTGGGTTGTGTCCTAGGGCTCAACCACAACAGTGCTTCGGGTTTCAAGATTTGACTCTTCCTCAATAGCCAACTCTTACGTTCCTAAACTTCAAATCGACGAACTTCAAATGGCACGAGGATCAATGGTCCTCGTCCCTCCTCTAGATCGATGACTATGATCTACTCAAAATCCGACCTTCGGCAGTCTCTTGCTATCCTCCTCTTATATCTCCTGGAGAGCTACTCCTCTGAATCGTTTGGATCGCTTCCACGTGTCCCTTCCAGATCCAACAGTCTGGATTCAAACAACCCTTCGCGACGTCACGAAGATCTTTGTTTTCTCTTGAAAAACATCACGGAGCTCCAACTCCCAGATCTCCTGATATTCTGCCACCTGTCTCCTCCTGACGTGGAAATTTTCACAGTCTTCGGGACTTCATCTAGTCCTTGACCTTCTTTCACACTTAGTACAATTTTTTCTCGAGACTTAGATTGTTCTTGAACTTTCCTCTACACTCCTTGCAAAGTTTTTCACTAGTCCTTCTGAGATTTAGCTCGACTTGAAACCATTGAGGTTCTTAGTTCTTAAATGTCCTTCTGCGGACTTTCTAGTGCCCTCCTCTCAACTTAACTCTCTTCTTCCTGAGCGTGTGTTGGCCCTTGACCAATTTTTGAGGATTCTTGGTCATGTTGACCTGATTTTGGGACTTCGACAGGATGTCAAAGGCGGAGTGCAAGACAAAGAGAAGATCGTGGGATATCAACCACTTTTAGGGCTCTTTTTGGGGATTTGGGATTATGTAACGGGTATGGGAATGTCAGCCCATGGGTTCACTCATGCTTAGGCCTATTTTGTATGTATAAATAGATGTTAAGGCGATGTAGTGAGTAAAAATGGTTGAGTGCTAGATTTGAATCTGTGTGATCAAGAGTTTTAAGTGCTTTGTGCATGTCATGTGAGACTTGTAGAGCTCAGTGCAAGTCATTGTAAGAGATTGTGGAAGGTTGTGTGCTTAGATCTACTTGGGGAAGGAGGATATAATGAGCTGCGTAAATCCCCTGTCCACTGCGGAGTAGGGTTTTAGAGGATATGTGCATGTAACTAATTGAATAAGCTAATAAAGAAGACAAATAGTTGGTGGATGTAGCCCTAGGGTGGGGGTGAAGCATGTACATGTTGTGTTTCTATGCTTTGTGTGATGTATTGATGTGATTATGTGTTTATTTTCTTAGTGCTTTCATATAGATGAATGATCTGTTGATTCTTAGTGCTTAATAATATGGATGGATGTTAGATTTGACTGATATACATGTTCTTAGTGCTTGGATCTGCTAGATCTGATTTGTTTCGTCGTGCTAAGTGTTGCTAGATGCTAGATCTGGTTGAATACTGTGATGCTCTGTAATTAGGGTTTAACTGCGTTGTAACTAAGATTGATGAATGTTAACTACTGAGTGTTCTGTTAAGTGTTAGAGTCACAAATCTGTGTCCGAGCTAAGGTTGGAGACATCTGAGTCCTGCAACCACCCCTGCCTCTACCTCAGGTGAGACTTCATCTTCTTTGCAAGTGTTTCTGAAAGGGTCGGTAGTTAGAGTTTTGTTGGTGCGTTGTTGTAGCGTTGAACCCTGTGTCTGCTCCTATGCCAATAAATAGATCCATTTCCAGGACCTGAATCTGTGATTGCTGGGAACTAAGGAAAAATAATCTTTGTGTGAAGATCTGACCTGAAATTGTGAAATGTTTGTGCGTAGATTTGTCGCCCTAGTGCACAGTATTTTACTTGATCTGTTAAGATCTGTGCCAAGAAGGGCTAGATCTAAAGAAAAGAGGTAAGATCTGCAAGCTTTGTTCTCTGATAGAAGTAAGAATAGTGAAAAGTTTGAGATATGGAAGCTTTGTGCTCTGCTGAAGATAAGATTAGTGGAAATTTTTATTTCTAAAGTATGAATCTAGGTATGTTTAATAAGATTTGTCCTAGCTTGAAAAATAGGGAACTGATAGATGAAAGAAGATATGATATGAGTAGATATGATAAGAATAGTGAAAGATATGTTATACCTATTCATAGAGAGAATGTTTGGACTAACAAATGGATGCAGGATCCTAGAAAGAATTTTTTGCAGGTTAGCTACCATGATCCTAGTGCACAGTACAGGAAAGGTTGGGGATCATTTAAGAGAAAGAGAGGATTAACCCTTTCTTACAGTTGCACAAAACTGGGACATATGGCTAAGGAATGCCCTAGAAGAATACCTAGTTGCCTCTGTTGCAAGGCTATGGAACATGAAGTTTTGGATTTCCCTAGAATGATTTCTAAGGTTGAAAGGATGAATATGAGACAAGACGACCACGAGAAAGGTCCAGCAAATGAGATTATGAAAGAACCCCATAAAGGATCAAAACAAGTATTTCTATAGATGAAATAAACCCTAAATGACCACCGACATATCAGCTTATCAAAGATGTTCAAAGAAAAAGAATGCATTGAAGTAAGAATAGGAGACTTCGACATTGACTGTGTTTTGGATGAGGAAACACATGTGAATATCGTGACAAAAAGAACTTGGGAAATTCTAGGAAAGACTACTATGATTCCTTCATTGGGAGGAATAGGATTATTCAGAGGAAGGTTGATAACCCTATGTGGAAGACTTACCCATATATCTACAAGTGCCAATGGAACTTCGACAGAGGAAGAATTTGAATTTTTTTAATTTATTGAGAACAACGCTCCATTTGCTATGTTACTAGGAAAACCTTGGATTGAAGGAGATCAGGACAGAAGGAAAGAAGAATAAATCTTAGAGAAAAAGAAGCAAGAGTTTAAATATTTCATGACTAGGAGGATCACACACTTGATTGAAGAACAGGAGAATCGAGCAAATCTATGTAATACTAGAGACTTGGATGTCGAAGTAGGAAGAACACTAGAAGATTTGTAGAAGACTGAAGTACCTATTCCAGATACAGATGACGTATTACCCCTGATTTCTAGGAAAGAATATCACCAGCGTGAAGTTACTCTGCCAGAAGAAGGTAGAATCAAAATGGAAAAAGGAATTCCAAGACGAAGCTCACCGGAAAGAAGGCTAGAAAAATAAGTAAGAAGAGAGATAAAATCGAAAAGTTACAGAAGGTTCCAAAGGGAACTTCGCAGAAGGAAAATTTGCAAAATTGTAACTTCGTCGGGATATCATAATTGCGTCACACGACACTTCACCATGGCGATGCAATATAGCCGTTGGGTATAGTATAACCGTTAGACCGACGACCCGAATGGGTAGAAAGGAATTTATGATCATAAAGTTTGCCACCAAACCGTTGGGACCGCGCTATAATGGAAATAAATGAGTTAATGAAGGCTTCTCAACCGTTGCAAGACATTCGTTGCCAATTTATCTATTTATCTCATCTTGCTCAAGAAGAAACATAACAAGCCACCCAGTCCTTGAAGAAAGTGCAAGACATACTCGTAGAAAAACGCATAGTTGCAGAGCAGGAGAAGGTTTCTCTCCAGGAAAAGTTTGAATAAGAGAAAGTACAGATGCAACAAGAAGAAGAACAATTTCTCGTAGAGAAACTCGAAGTGAAAGAAGCAGACAACAAAGATCTCTGCTTTGTGACAGGATTAGAGCCACAATCAAAATACCGATTCACTCATCAAGTAGAGCATCTTGCAGAAGCTATCCAATAGATACAACAATGAATAACAGACTTAGAGCTTCACACAATGCCCAACACCCCGTAGGATGTGAGGGACCAAAGAGAAGAAACTTCTCGAAGCACAGTTGATAGAATAAAGGCCCTTGCCATGGAATGTAAGAAACTCATTGATCGCAGTGCCCAGACCTATGAGAAGCTCACTGAGAATCCAGAACTGAAGGCACTGGAATTGCAGCTCCAAGAGGCGAAGTATCAAGCAGAAACGATACAGGAACAGTTGAAGCCCCTGTCAGTCGTGGAAAGAATGAAGTGATCCCAGGAGCAACACACTACCCAGTAGCAGGTCCACACTATTCAGAGAAAATTCATGGAAGTGATTTAGAGGCTCCAACCTGTACAAGATAAGGCTTACCTACTATTCACAGAGATCGAAGGTCGAGTAGCGGAACTGGAGCAATTTGTCACTTCAGTTGAACAATGCCTAGAGGGACCTATCAACGAAGCACTCATACAAGAGTTCACTAAACAAGAGGTCATGGCACAACACCAAGTTGAATTAGCTTGAGCCAAGCTCGAGACTTTTGAAGCATAACTAGTTAGATCAGAGTGACTCGGGATGAGTCATAGATGAGTGTTGGGGGCATGTTGGCCCTTGACCAAGTTTTGAGGATCCATGGTCATGTTGACCTGATTTTGGGACTTCGACAGGTTGTCGAAGGTGGAGCGCAAGACGAAGCGGAGATCACAGGATCCCGACCCCTTTTAGGACCCTTTTTGGGGATTTGGAATTATGTAATGGGTATGGGAATCTCGGCCCATGGGTTCACCCATGCTTAGGCCTATTTTGTATGTATAAATAGATGCTAAGGCAATGTAGTGAGTACGAATGGATAACTTCTAAAGTTGGATCCGTGTGATCAATAGTTATAATTTCTTTGTGCATGCTGCGTGAGACTTGCAGAGATCAGTGCAAGTCATTGTAAGATACTGTGGAAGGTTGTGTTCTTAGATTTACTTGGGGAAGGAGGATCTAGCAAGCTATGAAGATCCCCTGTCCTCTGCGGAGTAGGTATTTTTAGGCTCTGTGCATGTAACTGACTGAAGAAGTTAGTAAATAAGGCAAAGAGTTAGTGGATGTAGCCCCAGGGTGGGGGTGAACCACGTACAATCTGTGTTTTTATTCTTTGTTTGATGTATTGATGTGATTATGTGTTTATTTTCTTAGTGCTTTCATATATATGAATTATTTGTTGATGCTTAGTGCTTAATAATATGGACGGATGTTAGATCTGACTGATATACATGTGCTTAGTGCTTGGATATGCTAGATATGATCTATTTCGTTGTGTTAAGTGCTGCTAGATGCTAGATCCGGTTGAATATTATGATACTATGTAATTAGGGTTTAATTGAGATGTAACTAAGACTGATGAATGTTAAGTTCTGAGTGATGTGTTAAGTGTTAGAATCATAGATCTATGTCCTAGCTAAGGTTGCAGACATATAAGTTCTACAACCACCCCTGCCTCTATCTCGGGTGAGACTTCATCTGCTTCACAGGTATTGTCTAAAGCGCTGGTAGTTAGGGTTTTGTTGGTGCGTTGTTGTAGTGTTGAACCCTGGGTATGCCCCTGTGCCAATAGCTTGTAAGATGAACTTACAGTATCCCTGGTGCACTCCTTGTGCTCGGCTAAGCCTTCTAACAGCTTCTACCTTACCCTTTCTAGAAGTCTTATGGTATCTCCTTTTCTTGGTCAATGCACTCTTGCAAAGCCTTCCTTCCTCAAAGTGTTCAAGAACCCTGGAGTTCTCTTAACGCTTCCAACACTCTAGAATGTGTTTTTCTTGCGCACTCTCGTACTTGTTCTATGCCCTCCTAGGAGAGTATTACAAAGTGTTTAGTAAATCTGTGTTGTACTTCCTCCCACACAATATTTCTTTCCAAGGTATTCAACAACCTTGAAATTCCCCTCTGATTTTGTGAATTATCTGGGTGCCCTCCTCACAACTTCTCTTCTGACTCGAATGAGTTCAGACACACACTCCTTGCGTTGACTCACAGAGTTTCCACCCTCTGTCACACACTCCTTGCAGTTAGCCTCGATAACCAGAACTAACCCAACACACTCATAGATAGAATATTATAACTCTATCCATGTAGACAATTTCTAACATACATCTACAATGAAAACGCATATGAACGACATTCAAATCTAAACATCCATTACACAGAAATTGGCAAACAGGAAAATATGTTACTTTCTATTAATGGTGGAATGTCCATTACAATATGTGAGTTCAGACTACCACTGAGTCTCGACTCTCTCTCAAATATATCTATCTCCTATGTATGCTTTATGCCTCCCCTTATGCTCTACTGGCAACAATACAAGAGTTTATACAAGAGGGGCTCAATGAGCTTCCCTCCAAGCTAAGCTAGTGGTGTCTAATCACCATTCAAAAACTCCTAACTCATGAGGCAAATTACAATGATGGTAATCTGATCCGATTCAGATACAGATCCCTCATATTGTCAACCACTTAATGGTGACCTTACCTACAACGTGTGCGAAGGCACAACTTGGCTCTACCAACATGTCAACATTAATTTCCTTGATCATGGTTTAGATATTTGACGAAAAAATGAGAGGGTGACGCCTCTCCCTTCCTTGAATGTGCACCACTCGTGCTAATCAGTTGGCGCATGCTAAGGTGGAGCGATGCTCCTGCATCACATTCAAACTTATGTGATCGACACAAGCATCAAGTAAGGAAAATCCTCAACATGAGTGTCAACCACATGGTCCTCAACGAAATTTACAAAACATTTTATTTTAGATGAGTTATGCCAAAATCTTGTTAAATATTATAAGTAAAAGTATACCCAATCAAACTTTTTTTTAGATTTAGTTTTTTTTTTTTT